>CAUYRH010025225.1:0-16602 GCA_963574655.1 Perodicticus potto | reverse complement strand
ATCTTAGGCTTTGTGGGCCTTATGGTCTCTTCTGCAATAGATAAGTTTTTTTGTTTTTTTTTTTACTGTTGGGAGTTCATTGAGGGTACAAGAAACCATGTTACACTGGTTGCATTTGTTGGGTAAAGTCCCTCTTACAATTGTGTTTTGCCCCCAAAAGGTGTGGCACACACCCAGACCCCACCCCCCTCGCTCCTTCCCTTTCTCTGCTCTTCCTTTCCCCCCCCCTCCCTCATTCTTTCTCTCTTTGCTCTACCCTTCCCTCACCCCCACCATGTCAATAATTGTCATTAATTGTCCTCATATCAAACTTGAGTACATGGGATTCATGCTTCTCCATTCATGAGATGCTTTACTAAGAATAATGTGTTCCACTTCCATCCAGGTTAATACAAACGCTGTAAAGTCTCCATTTTTTTTAATGGCTGAATAGCATTCAATAGTTACATATACCATAGCTTGTTAATAGATTCCTGGGTTGGTGGGCATTTAGGTTGTGTCCACATTTTGGCAATTGTAAATTGAGCTGCAATAAACAGTCTAGTTAAGTGTCCTTATGATAGTTTTTTTTTTGGCCGGGGCTGGGTTTGAACCTGCCACATCTGGAATATGGAGCTGGCGCCCTACTCCTCTGAGCCACAGGTGCCACCAAGTGTCCTTATGATAAAAGGATTTTTTTCCTTCTGGGTAGATGCCTAGTAATGGGATTGCAGGATCAAATGGGAGGGCTAGCTTGAGTTCTTGGAGAGTTCTCCATACTTGCTTCCAAAAAGGTTGTATCAGTTTGCAGTTCTACCAGCAGTGTAAAAGTGTTCCCTTCTCTCCACATCCACGTCAGCATCTGCAGTTTTGAGATTTTGTAACGTAGGCCATTCTCACTGGAGTTAGATGATATCTCAGGGTGGTTTTGATTTGCATTTCTCTAATAATTAGGGATGATGAGCAATTTTTCATATGTTTGTTAGCCATTCGTCTGTCTTCTTTAGAGAAGGTTCTATTCATGTCTCTTGCCCGTTGATATATGGGATTGTTGGCTTTCTTCATGTGGATTAATTTGAGTTCTCTATAGATGCTGGATATCAAGCCTTTGTCTGATTCAAGATATGCAAATATTCTTTCCCATTGGGTAGGATGTCTGTTCGTCCCATTTGTTTATTTTTGTTGTTGTTGCAATTGCCATGGCTGTCTTACTGTATAAAAATATGTTGGGATACCAGTTTTGTCCTTTTTAGAGAGATTAGAAAAAGTGATTGATTTTGTCCCAAACATAGGAACACCCTCCTTTGGTTCTGCCTGTCACGGGCCAGCTACTTGTGTTGAGATTTTCTAGTCCCAGGCCTTTCCTGAGTGGCTTTCAAGAGGTATTATTTACCTATATCTTTTCTAATTCCATTCCTTGACCCCAGAAATAAATGATGATAATGATGATGATGATGACAATGAGGGAAATATTTTGCACTAATCAAGCACTTAATATATGCCAAGTGACCTTATGCTCATTATTTTATTTAATTTTCATTATTATAACCTTTTGAATTCACTAGCACAATTATTGCAAATAATACAACTGAAATGCGGAGATATTAAGTAACCTTCAAATGTCATCTAGTTAGAAAATGAAAAAGGTAGAATTTAATTTTGGACTTGTTGGATTCAGTGTCCAACAATCTTGTATCAACTGAGATCTCAAGTAAGTCTTCTAATTTTTTAGTTGAATGGAATAGGGACTTCATTATGAAAAGTCTCATTGCCATAGCAGCAAAGGACCTTCCCCATTCATCCATTTCCTCACCTCTTGTTTTTTGTTGGTAACTCTTTTATTAGTTTCTTATTTACGTTTTCAGTGTTTTTGTTTTTTGAAAATATAAGCAAAATCTAGTACATACGTTATGTTTTCCCTTTCTGAAACATAACTTCTCTATGGTAAACATTCTCTGTCATTTTTCTTTTTCAGCTAAATCCTGAAACTATTCAAGGTAGCAGAAACCTTTCTCATTTTTTCTTTATAGCAGATTGTATTCATTACAACTTAAACAAATTTCCTAACAGTCCTTTCTTAATTATCCCCAAAACTAGATATGTATTTCTTTTAATTGGGCAGTATCTTTCTTTCATTCATGGATGCTATCAATTTAATCTCATATTTATATTTTATATAAATTGATTGCATATGATTATAGAGATAAAGATATTTATCATTTAAAATAGATATCTTAAAGACCCAGCAGGGTTACTGAAAGAAAGGCAGTTACTAAGACACTAAGATGTTATTTGGTAAGTTAGAAGACAGAATTGCATAATGCTAGTTTGGGAGAAAAATAAAATTATTTTTCCAATAATATGTTCGTCTTTAGGATTAAAGAGACCTGCATCTGAAGTCTTTTCTGCTACCTTCTGGATCTAGAAACATGGATAAATTCTTTATTCTCTTCGATTTTAATTTTACTTTGTAAAGTGTGGACAATAACATATACCTTCAGTGGTCATTGTGAGAATGAATGAGAAATCAATGAAATTCATTATGAGGTATATAGGAGGCACAATAATTATATTTTCTTTTCTCTCTAGATCATATTGTTTAAATTGATATTTTAAAACAAATATGAGTGTTTTGGTTTTCCATCTATCTCTTCGAATATCATCAGTAAATTTTTTAAGATAAAAATGTCTTTCTTGGTATATATCAATTTGGTTTTCTTTTGAGTTACTGTGTAGTCTCTACCCCTCTGTTGGGTCTTGTGCACTGTCTCTGATAGACTCCCATTTTATAAGAAACATCTTAAGTGATCAAGGCCACCTACTGTTTTTAATCAGAGTCCCAGAACTGCATGAAGCTGAAAAAGCATTAGAAGGGTAGCTACATGGCAAGCCTGAATGCTAATTGGATTTGAGGATTAGGGTGGCATGAATAAGCTGCAGGGCTTGCCCTTTCTCATATTTGGTGACTGTTAGAACATTTTGCTCTAGGAAATCAAGACAAATGATAGGTCTGAAACAAGGTAAGTGACTGTAAAATTATCAATCAGAACTCTGTCAAGGCTCTCTGACGTTTGTAAGCAAATCTATTCTTAGAATAGTAATAATAACCCCACCCACCTAGCTGTCTATTTTAAGAAATACATTATGAAAACTTAGTCAGAATATTCTTTAAACAATGCCAACTGGCAAGATGCCCTTTGATCTGTGTTTTATCTCACTGTTCGTTTTTGGCACAGAAATAAACAGATTACGTTATAGCATTTGACAAAGGACTAGCTGAAAAGCAGAATGATATGCCTGTATTTAATTTATGTGCTTTATATTAAAGCTAAAAATAATCTCTGTAAACCATTCAGTAAAATGAATTAAAAACTTATTTTTTAAAATCAAACTGATGATTCTGCCTTTACTGTGCTTCTATAATTTCTCTTTGAGGACTAATTTGTGCCTCTCTTGGTCAGTCTGTCATCCTTTTGCTCTCAAAATTATTCCCATAAAAGCCATCCCTTAAATGACACCTTGGATTTACTAACTTCCATACTAACAAAATGCTTACACTTCTTGAGGTGTATGTGAAGTTTTATGAATCATATTCTAGCATAGCATAGCATACAAGTTTAAAGAATATAAATGAATGCCATAGAAATAAATTAGAAATTAATTTGTTTAATTTCTACTTTATTGCTTCTATTAAATTTTCCACAGGCATGAATGATGCTGCTTTGAACATTTGATTACAAACCTTTATATCCATAAATATTTTCCTTTCTCTTAGAAAATGCATAATTATCTGCAAAAATACTTTTCATAATTATATTTTTAATAGGGAATGGTAAAGGGATGAAAAAATGGTTCATTTCAGTATTTCGTTTAAACTGGTAGCATGGTGACACCAATAGTATTAAATATATATGATATAATACTCAGCATAGCCACCAAGAGCTAAATAAAGACATATACTCAAAAACACTAAAGATAAATGAAATTGGAATTCTAAAATATGTTTAAGTAGTCAATAAGAAGAAAAGAAAAAGAAAAGAGAGATAAAAAATACAGAACAAACATCACATAAAATGAAAACCCGATTAAGCTTTAATGCAACAATAAATGTATTAGAATTTAGATACTCTAAGTAAGCCAATAAACACAGTTGCAGAGTCAATTAAAAAATGTAATTCAACTATATTCAGCTATAAGAAACTCAGTTCAATTATGAGGATATTGGCGGATTGAAAGAAAAAGAAGTAAAAAAATAAATTGTGGAAATGTTAATCAAAGAAAATAGAGATGGCAATGGTATAGAGAGGTGGAACCTTTAAGAGGTGAATCCATTAAGAAATGGATTCACCTATTAACCCCCGGATTAATAGTTATCATGAGAGTGGGATTGGTGGCTTTGTAAGAAGTGGGGCAGAGATCTGATACGCACAGCCCCCTTATCATGGGATACCTAGCTCTGCCTTGAGATTCTGCAGACAGTCACCACAAGAATTTCACCACATGTGGCCTCCTCAGCCTTGGGCTTCTCAGCCTCTATTACTGTGAGAAATAAATTCCTTTTCTTTATAAATTAGTCAATTGCAATTATTCTGTTGTAAGCAATAGAGGGCAGACTAAGATAAGACACAACAGAGGCCATAGAAGACAAACCTACAGCTAACATCTAGTCAACATGGAAAAGTTGAAAGCTTTTCCTCTATGATTAGGAACATGGCAAGGCTGCTGACTTTCACCAATATAGTACTGAAGGTCTAACCAGAGCGGTTATGCAAGAGAAAGAAATCAATGGCATCCATATTGGAAAGGAAAAAATTAAATTGTTCCAATATTGCAAATGACATGATCTTATTTATAGAAAATCCTAAAGACTCCACCAAAAAAAGTTAGAGCTAATAAATGAATTCAGTGAAATTACAGTATACAAAACCAACATACAAAAAATTAATAGCATTTTATATACTAATAGTGAGCTATCTCAAAAAGAAATCAGGGAAACAAATCACATTATAATTGCTATAAAAGTAAAACAAAATAAAGTAGTTGGGAATAAATTTAACCAAGGGAATGAAAGATATCTACAATGAAACTATGAATCATTGTTGAAGAAATTAAAGAAGACTAAGTAAATGAAAAAAAATATTCCAAGTTAATTAATTAGAAAAAATAATATTTTTAAAATGTCCATGCTACCCAAAGTGATCTACAGCCTCCATGAAATCCCTACAAAATACTAAAATGGCATTCTTTACAGAAAGATAGAACATGATCCTGAAATTTATATAGAACCATAAAAGAGTCCAACTAGTCGAAGCAATTTTGAGCTTCCCCACCCCAATAAAAAATGCTGGAGTAGGCATCACACTACCTGACTTTAAAATATACTATAAAGATATAATAACCAAACAGCATAATACTCACATAAAAACCAAAGGAACAGAGTGGAAAGAATAAAAGTAAATCAGCATATTTTTTTACAAAGGCTTTGAGAACATATACTATGGAGGGTAGTCTCTTCAATAAATGATTTTGGAAAAACTGGATATCTATATGTAGAAGAATTAAATTTGACCTTTATGACACACTATAATGCAAAAATCAACACAAAATGAGTCAAAGATGTAAATATAAGACTTGAAACTGTGAAACTAGTAGAAGCACACTAAGAGAAAGCTCAACAACAATTGCATGGGCAAAGACTTTTTGGATATGAGCTCAAAACCAAAAGCAATAAAAATAAAAATAGGCATATAATATTACATAAAACTAAAAGACTTCTCCCCAACAAAGGCAAAAACCAATAGTGCGAAAAGACAATATACAGACGGGAGAAAATATTTGTAAATTATACATTTGATACAAAATATAAAAAAAAAGAAAACTCAAACAACTCAATAGGAAGTAAACAAGGAATCTTATTGCAAAGTGGACAAAGGAACTGAATAGACATTTCTCAAAAGAAGTCATGAGAATGGCCAACAGGTATATGAAAAAAATGTTCATAATCATTAATCATCAGGGAAATACAAATTAAAATTAATGAAATGCCTTTCATATCCTTGGTTAAATCTATTCCTAAGTATTTTTGTGGTTGTTGTTGCTATTGTGCTATCACACTTCTGTCAGAATGGCTATTATCAAAAAGACACAGGTAGCAGTACTGAAGAGGATATGGAAAAAGAAGCCTTGTACACTATGGATAGGGGTGTAATTTACAGTAGCTATTATGGAAAATTGGATGGTGGTTCCATAAAATATTAAAAATGAAAGTACCAGCTCAGCTCCCATAGCACAATGGTTACAGCGCCAGACACATGCACCTAGGGTGGCAGGTTCAAACCTGGTCTGGGCCTGCTAAACAACAATGACAACTGCAATAACATCAACCAAAATAGCCAGGCATTGTGGCAAGCGCTTGTAGTCCCAGCTACTTGGGAGGTTGAGGCAAGAGACTCGCTTAAGCCCCAAGACTTTGAATTTGCTGTGAGCTGTGACATCATGGCATTCTACCAAGGGTGACACAGTGAGACTCTGTCTCAATAAATAAAGAAAGAAAGAAAAATAAAAGTACTGTATGATCCAGCAATCCCACTATTGGGTGCTCATCCACAATAAATGAAATCAATATGTCAAAAAGCTATCTGTATCTATAGGAGTGTTTTTCAGGCCTCTTCTTCTACTGTTCCTCTGGTTCCATGCCCTAGGTTTAAGTCTGTTATGCATTGTGAATTAATTTTTTTGAGTAGCAAGAGGTACAGTCCTGCTTCAGTCTTCTACATGTGGCTATACAATTTTCCCAGCACCATTTCTTGAATAGGGATTCTTTTCCCCAGTGTATTCTTTCGTCTCATTTGTGGAAGATCAGATGGCAATATGAAGATGATTGCATATCTGGGTTCTCTGGGTCCATATGTCTGTGACTGCTTTCTTTTTTTTTTTGCTCGTACCATGATGTTTTAGTACTATATCCTTGAAGTCTGGTAAAGTGATGCTTCCTGCTTCGTCATTATTGCATAAGGTTGCATTGGCTATTCAGGATCTTATCTGATTCTAAATTAAACATAGAATTGTGTTTTCTATATTTGCAAAAATGATTTTGATATTTTGATGAAAATTATACTAATACGTAAAATCACTTTGGGTAATTTAAACTTTTTCTTTTTTCCTTTATTGTTCTTCATTATTGTTATATCATTCTTCTTATTATTATTTTATTGTTTCAGGTTCCTTGAGGGTACAAAGAATTAGGTTACATTGACTGTGGCTATTAGGTAAAGTTCATGTTATAATTGTGTCCCAATCCCAAGAGGTGTAATGCCCCCATCCCTTTCTCCCCTCAACCGTTTCCCTACCTTGAATTGATTTGAGTTTTTCACTTATGTGGGTATATATTAGAAGTCTATTGTCTTCATATTAGAATTGAGTGCATTCTTGCTTTTCCATTCCTGTGATACTTTACTAAGAAGAATGTGTTCCAACTCTGCCCAGGTTAATACAAAAGATGTGGTATAGACATTTTAACTATTTTGATTTTACTGATACATAAGTACAATGTATTTTTCAATTTGTTTAAATCCTCTTTCCTTGTTGTGCTGTAGTTCTCTCCATGGAGGCCTTACATATCTTTGGATAAATATATTCCTAAGTATTTTATTTTCTTTGTTGCTATTGTAAAGGGTATTGAGTCTTTGATTTGGTTCTCAACTTGACTGTTCTTGGCATATGTGAATGCTTCTGATTTGTGCATGTTGATTTTATAACCTGAGACTTTGCTGAATTTATTTGTTAATTCCAGGAGTCTCTTGGCAGAACCATTGGGTTTTTCTAGTATAAGATCATATCATCAACAAAGAGTGATAGTTTGACCTCTCATTTCCCTATTTAGATACCCTCTATTTCCTTTCTTGTCTGATTGTTCTGGCTAGGACTTCAAATACTGTGTTGTAGAAAACCTTGTCTGGCTCCAGTTCTAAGTGGGAATGCTTTAAATCTTTCCCTGTTCAATATGATATCAACTTAGGCAAAGAATTTATGATGGAGAACCCAAAAGCAATCTCATTTACAACTAAAATAAGCAAATGGGACCTGATTATATTAAAAAGTATCTGCATAGCCCAGGAAACAATAGAGTGAAAAGACAGCTTGCAGAATGAGAGACTATATTTAAATGGTATGAATCTGATAAAGAACAGATAACTAGAATCTATAAAGAACTCAAGCAAATCAGTAAGGAATAAGCAAAGAACCTCATTAAAAAGAGCGCAAAAGTCATTAACAGAAGTTTTTCAAAAGCAGATAGAATAAGGGCCAGTAAACATATGAAAACATTCTCAACATCTCTAATCATCAGGGAAATGCAAATTAGAACCACAGTGATATAACCCCTAACTCTACTGAAAATGGCTTTTATCAAAAACTCCCAGAAGAATAGATGCTGGTGAGGATGAAGGGAGAAAGGAACTCTCATACACTGTACATGGGACTACTAACTAGTGTAACCTCTATGGAAAGTAGTTTGGAAATACCTCAAAGAACTAAAAGTAGAGCTACCATTTGATCCAGGCATCCCATTAGTGGGTATTTAGACAAAGGTAAAAGAGACATTCTATCACAAAGACAATTACACTCAAATGTTTGTAGCAGCACAATTCATTACTGCAAAGATGTGGAAACAATCTAAGTGCCCACCAATATATGAGTAGACTAATAAAATGTAGTATATGTATACCATGGAGTACTACTCAGCCATTAAAAAAAGGTGATCTAATGTCTTCTGTAACCACCTGCATGGATTTGGAGAACATTCTTCTGTGTGCAGTATCACAAGAATGGAAAAACAAGCACCACATGTACATCAATTTTGTACTTAATACCAAATTGGAATTAATTGATAAACACTTATGTACACATATGGAAGTAAAACCTCATCAGAAATTAAGCAGATGAAGGTGAGGAGGGACTGGGTAAATTCACACTTGTTGAGTACAATGAGCACTTCCTGGGTGAAGGGCATACTTTTATATTTGACTTAAAGTATACAAAAACAAACTATGCAACTAAAATATGTATGACCATAATATTTTGAAACTAAGAAAAAAGACATCTGTCTTTTACAAATATTTATACTTTCATTGCTTATGCTTATAAGCAATGCTTATACTTTAATTGCTACTTTACTTACGATATCCATGATATGGAGTCAACCTAAGCATCCAGCAATGAATGCATGTCAAAGAATATGTTTCAGACACACACAAAAAATGGAATACTAGTCATCCATGAAAGAGACCGGTATTTTGTCATTTGCAGTACCATTCATGCACCTGGAACGTGGAGAACATTTTGTTAAGTAAAATAAGCCAGACACACAAAGATAAGCACCTCATCATTCCACTCGCATGTAGAATCTTTGATTATTAATCTCATAAAGGTAGAGAGTAGAATGGTGTTCCCAGGGGATGGTGTGGATGGCAGCAAGGGTATGGTGATGTTGGCCAAAGGATACAAAATTTCAGTGAGATAGCAAGAACAAATCCAATGGAAGTAATGTACAATATGTTAATCATCTTTTAACAATCTATGTTATTGTATTCTTGAGAAATGCTAACAGAGTGAGAATAAAGCATTCTCACCACAGAAATATTAACTATATGAGGTGATAGTTAATTAGCTAGATTTGGTCATTCCACAATATACACATACATCAAAACAACATGGATACATGGTAAACATTCCGTCAATTAAAACATAACATTTATAGGCCAGGTGCATGGCTCACGCCTGTAATTCTAGCACTCTGGGACACTGAGACAGATGGATTGCTTGAGCTCAGGAGTTAGACCCCAGGTGTGTTGCAGGCGCCTATAGTCCCAGCCACTTGGGAGGCTGAGACAAGAGGATCACTTGAGACCAAGAGTCTGAGGTTGCTGTGAGCTGTGATACCTTGGCACTCTACCCAGGGCAACAGAGTAAGACTCTGTCTCTGAAAAAATAATAGTGATAAAATAAAAGAGTAAAATAAAATATAAAATTTAAAAGTGTAAAGCCAAAACTGAAAACGTAAAGGAGAAATACACACACCCACTATTATAGTTAAAGAAGTCAATATTCCTTTCCAAAAAAATGGATAGAACAACTGTATAGCAAAGAAATAGGATATGAAAGAATTAACAATGCTATCTACAGAAAGGATGCAGTCATTATTTATTGAACTCTACATTCAACAATAGTAGAATACACATTAGTTTTGAGTACATATCAATGGAGCGTGGCCTAAAACAAATCTTAACAAATTTAAAAGATTTGAAATAAATGTTGTATTCTCTGAGCATAATGGAATCTAACTCAAAATCAATAATAAGAATAAGAAAAACAATTTGAAAACAACATAAAGACTAAACAGCACACTTCCTCAGAAACGATGGTTCAAAGAGAAAACCTCAAAGGAAATGAAAAAAAATTGCATTGAACAAAAATGCAAAGATACTATATCAATGTCTGTGGAACTCAGGTAGTCAAATAGTGTAGGGGGAATTTATAGAACTAAATCCAAATGTTAGAAAAGAGGAAAATTCCAAATTAATACTCTAAACTCCCACTTCAAGAACTTGGGAAAACCAGAACTAGAGCAGGGATGAAATAATAATGATAATAACAGAAGCCACTGAAATTGAAAACAGAATATCAACAGAGAAAATAAATTTTAAAAGAATTGAATTCTGTAATAAATGAAATAATTATACACCGTATCTAAGTATGGTTTATGGCAGGAATATATGGTTGGTTCAACATTAGAATTTCAATCTTTGTAATCTATAATATTAACAGGATAAAATATAAAAATCTCGAGATCACATTAATCAATGCAGAAAAGGTGCATCACAAAATCCAATACCCATTTATAAAAAGGAAAACCAAGCCAAAAGAAAACTCAACAAAATCTCTCTGAAAAAATAGGAATAGAGGGGAACTGCCTCAACTAGACATAAAGCATCTACAAATATTCCACAAATAATAATAATATCTCCTTAATGGTGAAAGAGAGAAAAGTTTTTCTCCTAAGACTAAGAACAAGGGAGAGATATCTACTCTCCTCCATCTATTTCAGCACATTGCTTGAATTTCTAGATAGTGCAATAAGGAAAGTAAAGGAAATAAAAAAGCTCAGAGGAGGAAGAAAGAAATGAATTGATCACTATTCGAAGAGGATATGACTATTTACTTTGAAAATCTCCAGGTATCTTCAAAAATAACTCCCTAAAGTTTAGGAAGGTTGAACAATAGAAAATAAATACCCCAATGTCAAGTGTATTTCCAAATAGGAACACTGAAATTCAAGCTACGATATCAATTATAATTACTCGGAAAATAGTAAGGTATAAATCTAAAACTATCTTTCATAGGACTTGTGTGCTGAAAGCTGAAAAATTCTGATAAGGGGTATCGAAGCAAATCTAAATACATTAACAGATATTCAATTCAGGGTTGGAAGTCTAAACATAGCCAAGATGATGATTCTCCCTAAAATAATATACTGATTTAAAGTAAATTCTATTAGAATTTCAGCAAGATTTTTTTGGAGATACAGAAAAAATTATTATAAAATTTATGTGAAAAGGATGAAGAAGCTAGAATGGGTGAAATAATTTAGAAGAATAAGCTGGGATGAATAAGTCTATTTTAAGATTTATTTCTGTATATAGCCACATTAATCAAGACTATGGTATTTGCACATTAAAAATATAGATCAATGAAGACATAGAGAATCTCAAAATAAACTAAAAAATATATACCCAATTAGTTTTTGACAATTACAGAAAAGCTCAGTAGAGAAAAAAATAACTTTTTAAAAGAATGGTGCTTGAGCAATTGGGCATCTATTAAATAAATAAATCAACCAAAAATGAAATAAGCCCAAGTCTTACTCTTAGAATAAATTAACTCAAAATGATTCATGGATATTTGTATTTAAAGATAAAACCATACAATTTTCATGAGGGGAAAGGAGCAACATAGAAAAAAAAGTTTAGAATCTAGACCTAGACAAAGGTTTCTTGGATTTGATAATAAACCACAATCCATAAGTTAAAAAAATAAATAAATAAGTTGGCCTTCATCAAAATAAAAACTTTTGGTGTATAAGAGACTCCATTAAGAGGAATAAATAACAAGGCCCACATTAGGAGAAAATATTTACAAAACATATACCCAACAAAGAACTAGCTTGTGAAATACTATATAATAAACTCTCAAACTTCAGCAGGAAAAACAAAGCAAATTATCTGATTAGAAAATGAGCCAAAGACATGAACATATATTTTCCTGAAGAGAATATACAGATGGCACATAAGCACATGGAGAGCTGTCAAACTTTATGATGCATTAGGGAAACGCAAATCAAAATCAAAATATACTACTCAACTATTAGAATAGGTAAAACCAAAAGTAGTAACCACGGCAAATGCAGAAGAGGATGTGCAGACACTGTGTCACCTGTCTTCTGCTTGCGGGAATTCAAAACTGGTTTCCTGTTCCTTCCTTTGTCCTTTGCCTTTCCCTTTGCCCTTCCCCTTCCTCTTCCTCCTCTTTCCATCACTTCTTTTTTTTTTCTTTCTTTTCTGCTCTCCCTGTCTTTCTCAGTCTCTCCCTCTCTTTTTTCTTTGTTTGCAGAGTCTCACTCAGCTTAGCTCACAGCAACACCAAACCCTGTTTTCAAGTGATCCTCCTGCCTCAGCCTCCTGAGTAGCTGGGACTACAGGCTCACACTACCGTGCCCACCTAACCTTCCCTATTGTTTTAGTGGTGGTGGGGTCTCACGTTTGTTCAGGCTGGTCTTGCACGCCTAAGCTGAAGAGATCCTCCCTCTTTGGCCTCCCAGGGTGCTAAAATTACAAGTATGAGCCACCACAACAGGCCTGGCAGATTCTTTAGTAGCATAAAGATAGTGCTACTGAATGATCCAGCAAATGTACCCCTGGGGAAATTGTGCAAGAGATATGAATTATGAAAGCCTATACGTAAATCTTTTAAAAAGTTTTATTTGCAATAGTCCCAAACTGGAAACAACCCAGATATTCTTCAACTGGTGAAAACTTAATCAAATGGTGGTAGCTCTTTATCATAAAATAGTATTCAGCAGTAAAAATGACAGGTGTATTGATAAGTGCATATTAATAAGTGAATATCTAGATAATTATGCTGAACTGAAAAAAGTGAACCCCCAAATGTTCCATATTGTGCGATTCACTGCATATAGCATTTTTGAAATGACAAAATAATAGAAATGAACATATTAATCCTTGTCAGGGACTAAGGAGAAGGCCAGAGCCAGAGGGAGTCTTGCCCCTGGTGGTGATGGAACTCTTCTGTCCATTGGCCATGTCCAGTCTAAATTCTGATACCGTACTATGTTTGTGACATGTTATCATTGAGGTAACTGAGAAAAGGACATATGAGATCTTTCTGCCCTATTTCTTTCAGTGAAGAAATTATCACAAATTATTGTCACACATTTATCACAGATTTAAATATTTAATGAAAAAAGTAATTCTTCTAATGGGCAGCTGAAGCTTTGCCGTGCTTTAGTTCAGGTCTGGAATTCTGAAAGTGTTTCTCGGGGTTCCTTCTCTGGTGCCCTCCTCCAACAGGCTCTTTATGCCTGGGCCACAGGGGTCTTTACCCGTGCTGCTTCCCATCCTTTGGTGGTAGACTGCTGTTGTATGTGTGTACTGTGTTTAAAAATAGATTTTGTTATTACTTAGGTATCACAAGGCCTACAGATAGGAGATGACTGCCATGGAGAAAAAAGTTTGCTGTGTTCACAGATCCCAGGGGACACAATTCGCTATGGGGGAGGCTGTCCATGGCAAAGCATCAGTTTGATCAGGAGGCAGAGGGATCAAGGAGAAAACAGGGGTGAGAAGCTTTCCTGTGGTTTCCACAGGAAGTCAGGGGTCAGGCAAGGTAAGCAGGCTTGAGATTGGCTAGCCTGCATAATTTCAGCAGGATCTACAGATGGCCCTGCGACGATTAAGACAGGTAGACAGCAACCAGAGCCTGAGAGCCCAGGAAAGGAGGTGACTCCAGGAGGCTCTAGGTTAACTGCTCTGTATATAAAAGGAATGTTCACAAATTTTTGGCTGTCTCTAAGGATTAGCTAACCCTGTGAGGGACAATTCCTCCAGGGTCAGCAAGAATCCAAGATGTCAAAGCATCAAAATACAGAATAAAGGGTGTGGTTAATATGCAAGGCTTTAGTGGGAGTCAAGGTGGTGGTGGAGGCTTTCAGATCTTCTGCTGCTTCTGCAGACGTAGAAAGGTGTCATTTGCCTGATCTCAGGGCTGGGGCTTTCTCTGTGTTCCTGACCCTCCTTCAGAGGCAATAGAGCTCTGCCTTGTCCAGCAATGTCCTGGACGTTACAGCGGTTTCTGTCCCTCCTCTGATAGCAACAGGCTTTTTACTGTGGTCCAGGTACTAGAGGGTTTTCTGTCCCATTCCCAGCAGTGCCTCACTGAGGCTTGTTATTCAGTGCAGTGCTCCAAGGGACTCAGCACACGTCTTTGCTTTCTTGTCCCATCCTTAGGCTCAGGCAGGCTCTGTGCGCCTTTGCCCCAATGGCAGCCAGTTCTGACCTGTAAGGGTAGAGAGTCTTATGTAAGAGAAGGTGTTTCCTCCCCTCTACCAAAAGCAGAAAGCTCTTGTTTTGTTTCAGTACAAGATCTGGGCAGGAAAGGTTTGTCTGTCACTTTCCCAGCAACAGGGAATGTGGAAGGGTTGCATAGAATTTGTGTTTGACCACTACTGAAAGCCAATCACTAAGGCTTGCCAACATTTTGGAGCAAAGTGGCCCTTCACTCTTGTCTGTCCTATTATCTCTTCTGAGCACCTGCAGCATCTGGTAGAAAAAAGCTAGTGCGTCCTGGTCCTCCAGACTAAACTGTCACACTTACTAGGCCTCTAAGAAATTTAAAAATTTCTGTTGTTTTCTTTTTATATACCTCTATGCTTATGACCCGTTCCTCTTGCACTCTGCCATTGTGAAAGCTATTAATGCCTCCCATCTCTTCTTCAAAGATCTTTCCACTCTTTGGAATTAATTTCCCCAGGGTGCTTTGAGATGCTGGCTCACTTCTGGGATTAGTAAAAAAAAGATACAGTATTTTAGACTAAATGGCTTTTTATGTTGTTTGGTGGGAGTGACATCCTTGACAGGTTTCTGTGTTGTAAATAGAAATAGAACTCTTAACTTAGTTTTATTTCTGGAGAATTGTATTGCTGGTGAAATGCTGATTAATTTAATTTTTTATAAACTACTAATGTACCAAAAATTTAAATGTGTACATCTTCTATCCCAACATCCCACTTTATAGTTTTGCCATGTTGTCATTGCCATAGGCAATACTATGTTCATTGAAAAAGCTAGCATATGATCAAATCATGCGATGGTGTAAAAATTGCTGATCTATACCTGCTGTATAGTCCTTTGTGCTGTCATAGAAAGCATGCAAAATGTAGAATGAAAGCCTGAGATACCTTTGTCCACTCATAATCATACTTCCACGATATACTATGTGGAAAGGATAGTAAATTATTTTGATTGAAAATTCTTCTTTTAAAAAGCTTATGTTGTTTTTAAAATATAAAAATATACTAATTGTGATAAAGATCTACATATATTTTATAAAACATGTCAAATGTAATCATTCAGATATTAATCATACAATGATAACAACTGCATTTCCCAGGAGATAATTTATATGTTTTGGGAACTAATTGACAACGTCCTTACTTATTTCTAATTTAAATATGGAGGAATGGCAAAAAAAAGAAAAGCTCTAAAAAAATGGCACTATGATAAAATGCATATAAATGCAAAAACACACACACATACAAACACACACACACACCACACACTTACCCTCCTTCCCAAGTATAGATAGGTGGAATTAGTCGAGAAATTAGTAGGTTGTGGATGTCAAAGTTTTAGAAAAATAGCCACCATCAGCTCTTGCTAGAATATATTAGTGTAAGAATGTATATGTGTGTCTCTGTGTGTGCCTGTGTTCTTGGAAAGTTTTTCATCTTCCTATAAAGTTTTTAACATAGAAAATCTCTATAATTGCTTATAAAAGTCAAAATAAAAAGAAAAGAGTGCTTTCGAAAATGATTTTCTGTCAATGAGTTTAAGAACTACTTCGTAAATCCCATTTGATAAATAATTATTTGAGCTTATAGGATAAAAACTTGTAATATAGCTTTATTTTATCCATAAATTTTTTTTGATGAACAGCAAAAGGGAAAATAAAGAAAAGCAAAGTTCTAAATATTGTACTTTTTGTTACTATTCAGATAAATTTGAGTTATTCTAAGTTTTGCAGTGTGAAATAATTATTTGATTTAATCTGGTATTTTAGAAATAATAATTACTCATAATTTCCGAATGTATAGTGGCTATATATTTTTAAGTTATGTTTCTTTTTTTTTAATTTTTTATTTTAAATATATGTATTTTATTATTCTTCATTACATTATTTCCCCCCCCCACCCCTCCGTGGTAAGACAGAATTGATTTACAGAAAAGAATACAGAAAACACCAAAGCTCCTGGTAGAGGGAGAGATTTCAAGT
>CAUYRH010025224.1:0-10741 GCA_963574655.1 Perodicticus potto | reverse complement strand
CACATCCTGAACTGAAAGCTACCTTTTGCTTGCCAATACTTTGGTGTAAAGAAGAATCTCTCATCCCCATTATATACAACTTTGGGCGTTATTACCAAAGGGACTGTTATTGAAGTCAATGTGAGCGAGCTGGGCCTTGTGACACAAGGGGGCAAGGTTATTTGGGGGAAATATGCCCAGGTTACCAACAATCCTGAAAATGATGGATGCATAAATGCAGTCTTACTGGTTTGATAACCGTTTCACACAAGTAACTTCTTGTTGAAGATTGAGAAAACCAGCATTATTGTGTGATGTTTCTGAATGCTACCAAAGAGCCTTACATGTCTGCAGTCATTAAGAGAACTATTTATTAAATTGTATGAAACATTAAAGTGGTCCAGTTTAAAAAAAAACAAAAAAACTGCATTCCAAGAAAATTTTATGGAAATAAAGAGAAAGCCTAAATCTAAATATTGAAACAACAGTATTCCTGGGACAATGGGCTGGAATAATCAACTCCGGGCTGTACCAAACTATAAGTAAATCTAGTAAAACTATTAGGTTTTAAAGACAAAGAAAAAAAATTCCTCAGGGCCTCCAGGCAAAGGATAATATTACTTTGAAGGGTCATGAAATTAGGCTGGCATTAGGTTTCTCAAGAGCAATGTATAATGCCAAATGATGGTGAAGAAGCATTTTTAAGAAACTCAAGGAAAGAAAGTACAAGTCAAAAATTTTATGTTCTGTCAAGCTGTTCTTTAAGAATTTATAAAAATAGTTCTAAATGTGCAGGGACTCAGGGGATACTGCTCTCTGAGACTTTTCCTGAGCTGTCTACTAGAGGAGGAGCTTCATCAAACTAGTTAACACCTGGAGAAACTTTGGACTGATGGTGGAAATTTAATATATTTTGTTAGAGCTCTAAGACTAAAACAAAAGTGGAATTATGTATGGGTAGAAAAAATATGTCAAAATCTTAATGTTTTAACAAAGTAACAATGTCTCTAAAAAATAGGAAAGAAGAGAAATAAATGGGAAAATCATAAAAGATCATTGATTGTTGTATAGCTAATGTGTGGGAGTCAAAGGATACCACTGAAAATTGAAAACCAAGATGGTAAAATGTTAAGAGAAAAGGAGAGTAAAGGCACCTTAAAATGTGTACAGATAACCACTAATGCAAATATGCTATCCTTTATCCATAAGAAACTTTATCCATTTATCCATAAGAAACTTCAAGGATACATCATCTTTGGGTCCTAGGCCTATATTCATGTGAAATTTTCCATTTGCAGAGGAAAGTCTCTTTGACTCTATACTAGTTGGTGGGATGGCGAGATTAGTAAGTATGGGCTAGCTCTAAATATTTTTTCTCTATCTCCTTTATCTTAAAAATTCTTCTCGTGCTGACAATTTGAGATCTTTATGAACACCTTTTTTTTAAATCCCTAAACTTTTGGAAATTGGTGTATTTTTTATTGCTATAGTTTCAAGGAGAGCTTCTCCGGTCTTTTTTGTCTTCAGTGAATGTCATTCCAATGCAGAACTACTTGTATCAGTTACGTGCACATTCCACCTGTAAGATCTGTGATCTAGAGTAGTAGCTTTTAGGCACTAAATGACAGGGGCCAAATAATGTGGTTACGCTTGTTGTCTCCCTGATTTGGCCTACTGTTGAAAATGTTCATAATGTCAGGTGACATTGTACAAGGCTTTTCATTTCTCACTTGCTTATGTTTCAGAATAGGAAATGGGGATATTGTTATTATCAGTTTTCTCCCTCCTTTTTCATGGATTAGTGAAAGAATTCTGAAAAGCAGGCTTCTCATAGGAAAGATGTTATAACCATTATAATTATAATGCACTTTAATTAAGAAAACTATTATGATGATGATTGATAGATTTGGTAATTACAATGCAAATCCAATATGTTCAGCACCCTCTAAAATCTATTACATATCCAGAGAATCGGTGCTAGAATGATGTGAACATAATGAAAATTCTACCCTCTGGTGTTTTAAACCTTCAGGAGCCTCTCCAGTCTCTGCATTGCCCTTGGGAGAGGGATAACAGATTGGTCCTCAGATTGGTAGGCCAACTTGTATATGTGAGGTTATGAGATAATTAAGCTGTATTTTTATAATTATCTTTATGATCGATCTTAATTTTAATGAACATTAGATTATATTTATTTCCTTGACCTAACTGCCATTGTTTTTCTAAAATTAAGCACACACATATGCACAGGGTTTTGTTTTTGTGTAACTATAATCCAGGTATTTTGAAAGGAAAAATGGTAAAATTTTTCATCAATTAATGAATAGTAGAGGCAAGGAGGAGAATTGCAATAGGCCTCCATGGATGGAAATACTAATCCTAACTGTGACTGGTACTTTATTTAATCTTTATTGATCAAATATTTTGTAAAATGATTAAACATGTTGAGAAAGGGGAGAGGTGGCATTTGTTAACAACTAATAAATAGATATAATTTACCTGCTATTGAAAGGAAGTGTGGCAGAACATTTTATTATAATTAGCCCAACAAAAGAGGAAGATTGATTTCTGGTCATTTTATTAGCCATAACCCTACAACAATATAGCTTTGATGTGATGTATTTATATATTTAAAATATATATATTTTATGTGATATAGACAATGATTAAAACATATCTCTCAACTTAAGGAAAGCAGACACGACAAAGCAAAATATGTCTTTTAGTTTTGCTTTTCCATTTTTGCTTAATCCCTGTAACCTTGTATATATTTTTTGGGACATAATCAGATTTTCACATATTTTTGTATTTTATCTGATGTTTCTTTTTTCGAGAAAAAGGAACTTGTACTTTTTTTTTTTTTTTTTCAGAGACGGAGTCTCACTTTGTTGCCCTTGGTAGAGTGCAGTGGCATCACAGCTCACAACAACCTCCAGCTCTTGGGCTTAGGCGATTCTCTTGCCTCAGCCTCCCTAGTAGCTGGGACTGCAGGCACCTGCCACAACGCCCGGCTATTTTTTTCTTGCATTTGGCTGGGGCCGTGTTTGAACCCGCCACCCTCTGTATATGGGGCTAGCGCCCTACTCTCTGAGCCTCAGGTGCTGCCCAGGAACTTGTACTTTATTGGTAGAGCATTAGTCCTTTTTCTTAAAGTATACAGTTTAGTGATTTTTAGTACATTTACAAAGTTGTGCAGTCATCACCACTATCTGATGTCAGAACATTTTCTATATCCTAAAAATAAATCCCATACCTACTAACACTAACCTGCTCCCATCCTCCACTTCCCTAAACCTTGGTAGTCACCACTCTGCTTTCTTTCTCAGTGGATTTTTAAAATTTAGAAATCTCATAGAAATGCAGTTATACCATACGTGGGCTTTGTGT
Organism: Perodicticus potto; assembly: GCA_963574655.1. NCBI lineage: Eukaryota > Metazoa > Chordata > Mammalia > Primates > Lorisidae > Perodicticus > Perodicticus potto. The sequence continues at coordinate 7,375 of CAUYRH010025224.1, read as the reverse complement.
TTTGTTTCAGTTAGCCTAATGTTGTCAAGATCCATCCGTGTTGGCTTGGTGCCAGGTGCCAGCCACATACGCCAGAGCTGGTGGGTTTGAATCTAGCCCAGGCCTACCAAACAACAATGACAACTACAACCAAAAAATAGCCGGGCCTTGTGGTGGGCACCTGTAGTCTCAGTTACTTGGGAGGCAGAGGCAAGAGAATTGCTTAAGCCCAGGAGGTGGAGGTTGCTGTGAGCTGTGATGTCATGCACTCTACCCAGGGCAACAGCTTGAGGCTCTGTCTCAAAAAAAAAAAAAAAAAAAATTTCCCCATGTTGTAGCAGGCAACAATATTTCATTACTTTTTAAGGCTGAATAATATTCCATCATGCGGATATGCCAAATTTTGTTTATCCATTCATTTGTTGTTGGACATTTGGATTGTTTCCACTTTTATGGCTATTATCAATAATGTTGCTATGGATATTAATGTACAATTTTTTGTGAGAATATGTTTTCAATTCTCTTGCTGGGTAATTTTTTTTTGTTTTTTATTTTTTTGAGACAGAGTCTCACTCTTTCGCCCTCAGTAGAGTTCGGTGGCATCATAGCTCACAGCAACCTCAAACTCTTGGGTTCAAGTGATCCTCTTGCCTTAGCCTCCTGGGTAGCTGGAACTACAGGTGCTTACCACAATGCCTGGCTAGTTTTTCTGTTTTTAATAGAGACAGGGTCTTGTTCTTGCTTATGCTGGTCATGAACTTGTGAGCTGAAGCAATCCTCCCGTCTCAGCCTCCCAGAGTGCTGGGTTACAAGCATGAGCCTGCACCCAGTTGGTAATTCTGATAAGGTAATTCTATGTTATCTTTTTGAGGAATTAGCAAACTGTATTCCCAAGTGGCAGCACCATTTCACATTCCCCCCAGTGGTGTAGAGGGTTCCAGTTTCTCTATGTCCTTGCTAACCCTTGTCCATTTTTTTGATTATAGCTATCCTAGTGAGTGTGAAGTGGTATGTCATTGTATCTTTGATTTCATTCTAATGATGAATGATATTGAGTGTCTTTTATTTTCTTTAATCTATCCCAAAAAGAGTCATTGAATATCTTCTCATGTGCTTATTACATATACATTTCTCTCATTCTGAGTATATATACACGTGTGCATATATTCAATATATATATATTCTTTGGAGAATTGTCTATTCAAATCTTTAGTCTATTTAAACTGGGTTGTTTGTTTTTTGTTGTTGAATTATAAGAGTTTTAAAAAGTGTTCTGGATGCTAGACTTTTATTAGATATGTGATTTATAAATACTTGTCCCACTTGGTGGGTTATTTTTTGTATTTCTTGATAGTGTCCTTTGAAGCATAAAAGTGTTTTTAGTTTTGATAAAGTCCAAGTTATCTTTTGTTGTTTATAATTTTGGTGTCATATATAAAAGATAATTTCCTATTCATAGTCATGAAGATTCATACTTTTGTTTTCTATTAAGAGGTTTATAGTTTCAGCTCTAACATCTGGTTCTCTGATATTTGGAATTCATTTTTGTATATGGTGTGAGGTAAAGATCTGACTTCTTTCTTTTGTGTGTGGATATTATGACACACAAAAGAAATATACAAACACTATTGTACTCATAGGGTTTATTAAAGATTATTCTTTCTTTTTTTTGAGACAGAGCCTCAAGCTGCCACCCTGGATAGAGTGCCATGGCATTATAGCTCATAGAAACCCCCAATTCCTGGGCTCAAGCGAGTTTCCTGCCTCCGCCTCCCAAGCAGCTGGGACTACAGGCGCCCTCCACAACGCCCGGCCATTTTTTGGTTGCAGCCGTCATTGTTGTTTGGCGGGCCCGGGCTGGATTTGAACCCACCAGCTCAGGTGTATGTGGCTGGCGCCTTAGCCCATTGAGCCACAGGCGCCGAGCCTAAAGATTATTCTTTCCCTGTTGAATGGTCCTGGTGCTCTTGTCAAAACTCAATTGACCATATATGGAAGGGCTCAGTTCTGGACTCTTGGTTATATTTCATTGATCCGTATGTGTCTTATACCAATAGCAGTTAGTCTCAATTGCTGTAGCTGTGTAGTATTAGTAGTAAGTTTTCAAATAGGGAAATTTGAATCCTTCAACTTTTTCCTTTTCCAAAATGTTCTGGCTTTTTGGGGTCTGTGAATTTCCACATGAATTTTAGGATCAAATTTCTGTAAAAAAAATCCAGCTAGGATTTTGGTAGGTATTGCCTTGAACCTGAAGATCAATTTGTGGAATATTGCCATCTTAATAATGTCTTCTTCCCCATGAAAATGGGATGGCATTCCTTTTATTTAGATCTTTTTTAAAGTTTTTATATTCTTAGAATTTTTTTTTTTTTTTTTTTTTTAGAGACAGAGTCTCATTTTATTGCCCTTGGTAGAGAGCCGTGGCATCACAACTCACAGCAACCTCCAACTCCTGGGCTGAGGTGATTCTCTTGCCTCAGCCTCCTGAGTAGCTGGGACTACAGGTGCCTGCCAGAATGCCTAGCTATTTTTTTGTTGCAGTTTGGCTGGGGTCGGGTTTGAGCCCACCACCCTCGGTATATGGGGCTGGCGCCCCACCCACTGAACCACAGGTGCTGCCCTATTCTTAGAGTTTTTTTGTAGAGATGGGCTCTCACAATGTTGCCCAGGCTGGTTTTGGACTCTGAGCCTTAAGTGATCCTCCTGTTTTGGCCAACCAAAGTTTAGGGATTACAAGCTTGAGACACTCTGACCAGTCAAGTTCCATAATTTCTTTCTTTCTTTCTTCTTTTTTTTTTTTTTTAATTGTTTGGGATTCATTGAGGGTGCAAAGAATTAGGTTACACTGATTACATTTGTTAAGTAAATTCCCTCTTACAATTGTGTCCTGCCCTTAAGAGGTGCATCATTCACCAAGATTCCTTAATTTCTTTGAACAGTGTTTTGCAGTCTTCTACATACAAATCTTTACCTTCTTGTTAACTTTATTTCTAACTATTTTATTCTTTCTATGCTATAGTAAATGAAATTATTTTCTTTCTTTCTTTTTTTTTTTTTTTTGTAGAGACAAGAGTCTTACTTTATCACCCTCGGTAGAGTGCTGCGGCGTCACACAGCTCACAGCAACCTCCAATTCCTGGGCTTAGGCGATTCTCTTGCCTCAGCCTCCCGAGTAGCTGGGACTACAGGCGCCAGCCACAACGCCTGGCTATTTTTTTGTTTTGCAGTTCGGCCGAGGCCGGGTTTGAACTGCCACCTTCGGTATATGGGGCCAGCGCCCTACTTGCTGAGCCACAGGCGCCGCCTGAAATTATTTTCTTAACTTACTTTTCAGATTGCCCATTGCTAGCATATAAAAATGCAATTAATTTTTGTATACTGATCTTGCTTCCTGTAGTCTTTCCAAATTCATCTATTAGCTTTAATAGTTTATTTGTGGTTCCCTCAGGATTTTCTAGATATAAGATCATGTATCAGGATTTTCTAGACACAAGATCATATCATCTAATCAGGATTTTTTTTTTTGTAGACACAGAGTCTCACTTTATCACCCTTGGTAGAGTGCTGTGGCATCACACAGCTCACAGCAACCTCCAACTCCTGGGCTTAGGTGATTCTCTTTCCTCAGCCTCCCGAGTAGCTGGGACTACAGGTGCCTGCCACAATGCCCGGCTATTTTTTTGTTTCGCAGTTTGTCCAAGGCCGGGTTTGAACCCGCCACCTTCGGTATATGGGGCCGGCGCCCTACTTGCTGAGCCACAGGCGCCGCCCCAATCAGGATGTTTTTATTTGTTTTTCATATCTAATTCCCCTGGCTGGAACCTCATGTATAATGTTGAATAGAAGTGGGGAGTGGACTTGGTCCACTCGGAGGACCAAGTCCTCGGTCTTGTTCTCCATCTTAAGGGGAAAGCTTTCAGTCTGTCAGGATTAAGTATGATGTGATGTTTGGGACCTTTTTGTAGTTATTCTTTATTAAGATTAGGAAGTTACCTTTTATTCTTAGTTTATTGAGTGTTGTTATCATGAAAGGGTGTTAGATTTTATTATATCCTTTTCCTGTATTAGATGATCATGTGGTCTTTTCTTTTATTAGTATGGTGTATCACATGCATAGATTTTCATATATGGAATCAACCTTGCTCTCATGGATAAATGCCATTTGATTGTGGTGAATAATTTATTTTATATGTTGTTGGATTTAGTTTTCTTGTATTTTCTTGAGGATTTTCATGCCTTTAGTCATGGAGGATATTGGTCTATAGTTTTTTTGTGATATCTTTGTCTGGTTTTGGTATCAGTAATTACTGGACTCTTAAAATGAGTTCTTTCCTCTTCGATTTTTAAAAATTTATACAGTTGCGAAGGATTGATGTTAATTCTTTGAACATTTGATAGAATTCACCAATGAAGCTGTTTGATTTGATTACCTGATGCTTTTGAATAAAATCAAATCTGTGCTAAGTTTTACATCCATCAAGGACCAACATATTAATAGTTTGTAGCTTAGGTTGGCTATCATCTTAATAATTTGCTTATTTGAATATTCTTAGAAATAAATCAGCTCTCCAAATGAATTTTTAAAAGATCAAATCTATCAATAATTGATTAGTTGCAAAATTTGAAGCTCTGTCAGACCAAGGAGGTATGTTTACAGAGCTTAGTTTCCCTTTTAACTGATTAAACCTACTAATTGAACAAACACATTCATTCAGTAGACATTCATTGTGCATCACACATTAGATTTAGAAGAGATTTTTTTTTTTGTAGAGACAGAGTCTCACTTTATCGCCCTCAGTAGAGTGCCATGGTGTCACACAGCTCACAGCAACCTCCAACTCCTGGGCTTAGGCAATTCTCTTGCCTCGGCCTCCCAAGTAGTTGGGACTACAGGCACCCACCACAACGCCCGGCTATTTTTCTGTTTTTGCAGTTTGGCCGAGGCCAGGTTTGAACCTGCCACCTTCGGTATATGTGGCTGGCGCCCTACTCGATGAGCCACAGGTGCTGCTCTAGAAGAGATTTTTTTATTTTTTTTATTTTTTTTTCTAAATATATGTATTTTATTATTCTTCATTACATTATTCCCCGCCCCACCCCTCTGTGGTAAGACAGAATTGATTTACAGAAAACACCAAAGCTCCTGGTAGAGGGAGAGATTTCAAGTGGGGAGAGAGATGCTCTCTCCGTTCCTCTCCTGGTCTTTCCCCATCTCCTCCTCTAGGCCTCTAGCCTCAGGGTATATTTAGGTGTATGGGTTCCTTGGCCAGGAAACAAATGAATACAGTCCATTCCACCGGGGGCAAGGTGAATGAGTGTATCAATGAATGGACACAGTTCATCCATGGAATTCAGGTCTAGGAAATTCACAAGAAACTGACCTAGGCATAGGAAATGGGGGTTCCACATTTAGTCCCAAGTGTAAAGTGAAGGAGACACCAAGGCACAGGTGTCTCTGCAGCAGTTTTCCAGCCTTTTTGGCTATTGGAGCCTCTGGTGGGCGTTGGAGGTCCCCCTCCTTGCCTGGCTTGAAGAGACTATTTTCATATGTTATACTGAGATAAAAAATTTAAATGGAATTACTTATAAATTAATGTAAAGAATAACTTTTGATATTGGCAGCTTTGAACTTGCACTCCTTAAAGAACAGCCCCAGTCCTCCAGATGACTACATTGATCACTGACTGTCCTTATTCCATTGGAAGCTCTTGTTTATAGAAACTTGCACGGCTCATTTTGGTTTTATTGAAATGACATCTAGTAATAAATCAGCTATAGATACCAGGTGCTTTGCTGAGCTGGCACGTGTTCCTGATGTGGGAAACTTCAGCGGTTTCTTCATTGCTCATGGCGATGATCATATATGGGCACATTTACAAGAACAGGAGTGGAATTTTTTCCCTTTGACTGGAATATTATCCCTGCATATTGCATGAGTGAGTGATTTCCTGTATTTCCACCAGAGTAATGAATCTACTTGGTTTAATTCTAAGCATAAGAGAACATGATATAAAAATATGCTGAATTACTTATAGAGAATTCATTTATAGACATTTTGAATGTATTTTTATTGGTAAGCCATTGCTTATTAAGAACTTCATTATTAGAACTTACTGTTCTGGGCGGCGCCTGTGGCTCAGTGAGTAGGGCACCGGCCCCATATACCAAGGGTTGCGGGTTCGAACCCGGCCCCAGCTAAACTGCAACAAAAAAAAAAATAGCTGGGCGTTGTGGCAGGCACCTATGGTCCCAGCTACTCGGGACACTGAGGCAAGAGAATCGCCTAAGCCTAGGAGTTGGAGGTTCCTGTGAGCTGTGACGGCATGGCACTTTACCAAGTGCGATAAAAGTGAGACTCTGTCTCTAAAAAGAAAAAAAAAAAGCTTACTGTTCTACTATGGTGGTAAAGGTTTTTTTTTTTAAAGATTATTTTCTTCTCTCTCTAAAAATCTTTTTTCTTTTGATGATGGGTGGAGTCAGACAGGGACCTGTCCTGCCCAGCCCTGATAAAGGTATTCTAAGAATTTATAAGTACTTTAGATTTTCAAAACTGAATGAGAGAAAATTGTATAACTATCCTACTTTTCCCTTAGTAAAATACAATGAAACTCTGAAATTAAGACTCAAAAAAAAAAAGAGAGATGAAACAGACTCGGATCCCTTCTCTTTGGGGAGAGGGTGGAAGTGAGGGGAACAAGAAAGGAAACAGATTAATACAGTTGTTTGCACCACAAAAGGTCTGGGCAGGATATAGATGGTATACCCAAAATGGGTAACTGAGGAGAATTTTAATTAAGGATTTATCAAGCTGCCCCAGCCTTGCCTTTCCATTGAGGCAGAAGGGGAAAGGGTGGGGCACCTGGTAAGAGCCATACCCACCAGAAAGAGCCATGGGGCAGAGCCCTGGCTACAGAGACAGCCAGGAGAATGTAAGTACCTCAACCACTGTCTCCTCCTACCCTTTAATACTGGCTGGTGCCTTCACTTGTGGAGCCCAAATAGCAATGAGGGAACGGAGATGATGCAGTACTTAGAGGGTCAGCCCCTGTACCACCTCCAAGGCGGAGCGCAGGGTAAGTGGATTTTGATATTACATCTGCATTGAGATACATATAAAGTATTAGGACAACAGGGAAATCAGTGCTTCATCGTAATTTGGAGATAAGATGGAAGGAAAGTTCCTATAGTAGTGGCTTTTGTTTTGTTTTGTTTTGTTTTTTGAGTCAGAGACTCAAATCGTCACCCTGGATAGAGTGCTGTGGCATCATAGCTCATAGCAACCTCCAATTCCTGGGCTCAAGCGAGTCTCCTGCCTCCGCCTCCCAAGTAGCTGGGACTACAGGCGCCCGCCACAACGCCCGGCCATTTTTTGGTTGTAGCCGTCATTGTTGTTTGG
>CAUYRH010025222.1:0-48704 GCA_963574655.1 Perodicticus potto | reverse complement strand
ATTTGGGAGAAAAAAGACCAGGGTTAGAGAGAAGTACAGAAAAGGTTGCTCCAGTGTCCAAAAGAAATTTTATCTCCTGGCACTCCACTATAAGGCAAACCTGGGGCTCTTGAGGGGTGATGACACAAGCTGGAGCCATGAACAAATTTTAAATTTCAACGGTACACATAATGATAATATGTGCTAGTGAAACACTTACCTAATATGTAAACCTTGCTAATCACTACCCATTTTGCATCTCAACTTAGCATTGTTTTCTAGTAGCCATTGTATGACTTACGAAGTTCTGCTTGTGAAATGTATAATATTTATGATGTAAGTGTTATTTAAAGAATAATAAAAAAAAAATCTGTGTACCCAATACCCACTTTACAAAATAGATCATTAATGTTGAGGTCCTTCAGAGATCTCCCTCAACTACTTCCACTCTCTGTCCTTTAAAACCACTGTCCTGGATTTGGTGTTAATCATTTCTTTGCTTTGTCCGTGGTTTTATCTCAGAGAGGGGTACTCTTAAAATATAATTCAGTTTAGTTTTACTTAATTTTTACCTTTTGTGATTGGATTCATCCTCCTTATTCACTGATACAATAAGTATTTAGTGAATGTTTATAACACACAGTTATTCATATTGACGCATGTATTGATGATTTATTTATTTTCACTGATGTCTAAGTCCATGCTACTATTGAAGGGTATCTCATTGCCCCAGCAATGAAAACAGTGTTGTAATGAGCATTCTTAAAACATGTCTCCTGATGTACTTGTGCAAGAGTTTCTCTTGTATAAATACATGAGAATAAAATTTGTGAGTCAAGATTATATGCAATTTCAGCTTTACTAAATTATGACAAATTATTTTCCAAAATGGTTTTACAAATTAATACTCTTACAGCAATGCATGATAGTTATTATTGCCTCACATTCTTGCCAGCTTTTGGCATTAAAATTCTGAATTCTTAAATTCTTCCAGTCCAGAGATTATGAAAGAGTATGTCATGTGGATTATAATTTGCATTTCTGTGAGACTAGTAATTGGAAGTTTTTCACATTCATTGGCTTTGCATGTTTTTGTATAGGGAAATACTATTTTCTTCGTTTGCCCTTTTTCATTTTACATTCTGGGTTTTTTATTTGTTTGTTTTTTGACACAGAGTCTCAGTATGTTTCCCTTGGTAGAGTGCTGTGGCATCACAGCTCACAGCAACCTCAAACTCTTGGGCTTAAGCAATTCTCTTGCCTCAGCCTCACAAGTGTCTGGGACTACAGGTGCCCACCACAATGGCTGGCGATTTTTTTGTTCCAGTTGTCATTGTTGTTTAGCAGGCCAGGGCCAGGTTCAAACCCACCAGCCTCGGTGTATGAGGCCAGTGCCCTAACCACTGAGCTACGGGTGAGGACCCTCATTTTACACTCTGAACTCTCAATTCTTTGATAATTACGCGTGTGTGGGTATCTCTTCCTAGGGTCTTTCAGATGTCTTTTGGTAAATATAAGTTTGTAATTTTAATGTAGTCAACTTTATTAAGTATTTCCTTCTTGTTTTGATCCTTTTGTGCACAGGTCCTCAAACTATGACCCGCGGGCCACATGCGTTGGTGTGAATTGTATTTGTTCCCATTTTGCTTTTTACTTCAAAATAAGATATGTGCAGTGTGCATAGGAATTTGTTCATAGTTTTATGTTTTTTTTTTTAACTGTAGTCCAGCCCTCCAGCGGTCTGAGGGACCGTGAATTGGCCCCCTGTTTAAAAAGTTTGAGGACTCCTGCTATGTCTTGTACAAGAAATCCTTTCCTGTCATGAGGTCATAAAGATGTTCTTGTATTCCCTTAATAATGTTTAATACTTCTGCCTTTTATATTTAAATTCTTAATCTACCTGAAACTGATTTTTTTGTGTTGTGTGAGGCAGCAATCTAGGTTATTTTTTCTAAGTGAATAACTAGTTGCCCCAGAACAATTTTATTTAAAACTATATTCTTTCTCCACTGATTTTTTATAGCTCCTTTTTTATACCTAATTCCTGTAAATATATTGGTCTGTTCAGAATTTCTGTTTTGATCATATAGTTGCCTGTTTACACAAGAGTATCACGTAATTTTAAAGTTTTATAATAAATTTTAATATCTGCCAAGTCAAGCCCGCATGCTGTATCTTTCTAAGAAGTACCTTACCTATTCTTTGCCCTCTGGTTTTCCATGTAATTTTAGAATAATCTTCTTTACTTCCATGAGAAACTCTATTGGGACTTTGATTAAAACTATATTGCATCCATATATTAATGTAAGAAGAATTAACATTTTCACAGTGTTCCTTTTCATAAACAGAGTATATTTCTAGTGTATGAAGGTCTTCAGTGTCTTTAATCATTCGATAATCTTATACGTCGTTTCTTGGATTTGTTTTTGGTTACCCTATTTTTGTTGTTGCTATTGTAAATGCTATGTTGTAAAATTTTAAGTGCTGATTGCCTTTTTTGGTATATAGAAATATAAGTAAATTTATCTATTAATATTATAAGCTTCCTTAATTATAATAATTTGCCTGCATATTCTTTTCAGTTTTCTACATTGGCGGTCATATCATCCAGCAATAATAGGAGTGGGTTTTGCCTCACTTTCTAAACTGTATATTTCATTTCTTTTTATTTTTCTTATTATCTGGCAAGGACCTGTAGTATAAGATTACATAGAAGTGATAGTGAATTGCTTTCTTTTAAAGTTTAATCATTGAGCTTTACCTGCCCTAAATAATTGGGGTAGATAATCTATATCAGGTTAATAAGCCCATTTCTATTCTAAGTAAGAGGTTGTATCATAATAGGTATTGATATTATGAAATATGCTTTTTCTGCATCTATCAATCTTGATGTTCAAGTGTTTTCATGGATTGTTGAGCGTGATATGTTAGGAATTTTTTCCATAATTGAGATTAGTCTATAATTTCTCATACTACCTTTGACTGATATTGAAGCAAGTTATACTAACATCAAAAAGGAAATAGGGGCCGCGGGGGTGGTTTGTGCCTATAATTCTAGCACTTTGGGAAGCTGAGGCAGAAGGATTGATTGAGGCCAAAAGTTCAATGATGCTTTCAATTCCCAAACAATTTCATTGGACTTGATAGTACAAACTAATTGAGATTGCATAACATAAATAATATGTTAACTTTGAAAGAATTAATATTTTATAATGCTTGAAACTTCCCGTCTAGTTTCATTTTTCAATTTTGTTTGTGCCTTTCAGTAAACTTTTAAAGTTTTCTTTAAGTTGTTTGCTTTATTCAGTGTATTATTCAGCATGTTATACTTTGTGCTGCTATTGCAGTACAGCATTTTTCCTTTTTTGTTTTCTAGTTGCTTTTTGCTAAAATAAATCAACAGTACTGATTTTACATACTTATTTAATATCTATCAATTTTACCAAATTCTGTTATTAATTTCCGTTTTCTATTAGTGTCTTGGGTTTTCTAGGCATACAATCATACCAAACCAAAAAAAAAGTTTTATCTCTTTTTTGTTGATGTTTACATTTGTTGGTTTCATTTTCTTAATGTATTTTCAGATCCTTCTCCACAGTGTTAAATAAAAATCTGATAGAAATAATCCCTGTCTCAATGATTTAAATGATTAGTGTTTTGATATTTGTAGGGTGATATTTCTTACTTGGCTTTAGTGACAGTTCTTATTAGTATTGAACTAGTTTTTTTCTCTCTCATCTCACCTGCTTATTATTTGTATGGCTAATAAATATTTTCCAATTGCTTTTCAGCACTTATTATAATATTAATAATATATTTTTCTCTCCTTTAATGTGCTGATACAGTGGATTAAATGGATACCTTTTCCCCATTGACCCATGATTTCACTTCTTTCCCCTTCTTATAAAGTCTGTTTTTTTTTTTTTTTTTTGTGGAAGCATACAGGCTCTTCTCTTTGGCTCTGATCTTCTGAAATTTTATGGTGATATCCCCTGATGTCAATAGGATATTTGCATATATTGTGCTGAATACTTGATAAACCCTTTTAATCTGGAAACTCCTGTTTTTAAATTGTGGGTTATTTTCTTTAATTATTTTCTTTGATTTTCTTTTCTTCATTTTCTAATTTTCCTCTTCTAGGGTTATATTATTGGATGTTGGCCCTTGCTATGGTTTGACTGTGTCCCCCAGAATTTATATGTTTTGGTCCCTAGTGTGCTGGTTTGGGGAAGTAGGACCTATAAAAAGCGATTGAGTCATTGAGAGGGATTAATATCATTCTTTTGTGAATGGGTTAATTCTTGAGGGAGTGAGTGAGTTCCCTAACACTTAGGGGACTGAGTTGGTTACTGCAGGTGTGGGTTTTTATAATCTGAGACCAACCCTCTTGTGTTTGCCCCTTTTGCACGTACCTCTTTCCCCTTCCATTTCTCTGTCATATTATGATGCAGCACGCAGCTTTCACTAATGCTGTTGTCACGCTCTTGGACTTCACAGTGTCCAGAACTGTGAGCTGCATATACCTGTGTTGTTTATAAATTGCCCAGTCTATTCTAATAACAGAAAATGAAGTAAGATAGCCCTTCTTAGCCATTCCTCTATTTTCTTTTTTTTTCTCTACTCTTGCTTTATCTCTGAAAGACCATCTTAGTGTTTTCTTCCACTCCTTCCACTGAATTTCACATTTCTGTTATCATACTTTTTAATATCCCAAGGACCCTTTTTATTCTGAATATGCTCTTTTATTGTAGTCTGGTTTTATTCATGAATGTAATAATTTTACATATATCTCTTAAGGATATTTTGTGTGTGTGAGTGAGTGTGTGTGTGTATGCATTTGAGGAAGAGAGACAGAGAAGGCTGAGAACCACTGGCCTAAATGGAATTTCAAATGGGTTTAGAAATACAAGAAATAAAAATAGAGATCATAGCATGAGGGTAAGAATATAGATCTTAGTGCTGTCTAGTTAGTCCTGTGCTTTTTTATGTTGACATGATTAACTTTACATATATTTTAAAACACTGCACCTAAAACTCTATGCAAAATAACTGGTGTTAACTAAAGGCATACAAGAGAAAAAAATAGAAGAACAGTCAATCCAAATAACTCATTCATCTTCCAGTCCAGCTGAAATGCCCCTCATTCATGAAGGCTTTTCTGATTACTGTGGTGGAATTAGTCCCTCTTCTGTGCTCTCATTCCCTTTTTCTATTTCTGGGATGTCTTGTTGAACACATGAATTTGTATTAGCTGTCAGTAGGCCTGCTTATCTGCTAGTTCTACTGGCTTGCAAGCCCCTTGAAGACAGAGTACTCCAATGGTAAAGAACCATATGCAAGCTTTCACTTTGTAGGCATTGGGTTCATGTTTACTACATTAATTGAAGAATGAAAAATATATAGGTATAAGGTAAAAATATGTAAGTATAAAAATATAAGTATATAAATTTATTTCTTTGAAACACTTTAGTTTTAGGAATTTCATGATGAGTTACTTTAAACAAATAAAGAGTAGGGGCAGCGCCTGTGGCTCATCGAGTAGGGCACTGGCCCCATATACCGAAGGTGGCGGGTTCAAACCCGGCCTCGGCCAAACTGCATAAACAGAAAAATAGCCAGGCATTGTGGCGGGCGCCTGTAGTCCCAGCTACTTGGGAGGCTGAGGCAAGAGAATCGCCTAAGCCTAGGAGTTGGAAGTTGCTGTGAGCTGTGTGATGCCATGGCACTTTACCAAGGGTGATAAAGTGAGACTCTGTCTCTATAAAATATATATATATATATATATATATACACACACACACACACACACACACACACACACACACACATATATAGAGAGAGAGAGTAATTTGAATAATGCAAAGAATTTCACACATTTGCCATAATCCAAAAATCAAGTCCAGTATAATTCTCATTTTCTAGACTGTTTTAAGGTCATTTCAGAAAGGATAACATTAGTACACTCTAGGTTAGTGATTCTCAAAGTTTAGCAAGCATTAGAATAACTGGAGAGCTTATTAAAACACAGGTTGTAAGCCACACTCAGTTTCTGATTCAATAGGTGTGGGATGGAACCAGAGAATTTACATATTTAACAGGTTCTCAAGTCATACTGATACATGTCATCCAGGGACCATATTTTGAGAACTATTACTCTAGGTAAGTAGGCTGAGAGGAGAGAAGGGTTAAACTGGAAAAGAGAAAGGAAATGGGGTAAGGTATGCAGTGATTGGGGAAGTTAAAGGTAGGAGCAGTTGTGCAGCCCGGTCAGAACACCAAAGCATCAGAAAGATGTGGACTCTCCACATGATACTTCCCTGATAAAGGTATCACTATCCTCACACCAGGGCATTCCAAAATAAAGGAACAGGGCACAGCATTCACATCTTTATCAGCCACTTTTGTTTCAGAAAATTGATCTCCCTCTGCAACTAGTCTTTTAAAACCAGTACTTTGAGGGACTACTTTCCACACAGCACTGAAATCTCAGGGGAAAAGATAAAATCATGAAGAACTTTTAAATTAATGTCTCTTCTCACATGTGAAAGAAACAAACTTTATCACTCAAGTAGAGGAAAGTCTACTTAATCTGCAGCCTGATCATAAAATTCCTTTAGGTATATGCTCCAAAAGACTGACTGAGTTTTCTACAGGTAAAAGCTAAGGCATATAACTGCTAATTAATAATATGTTCTTATGCTGGTGCCTAAAATACCCAGATTCGGTCTTGTAAACCTCACTCAAAGTTGTCAGTTTCTCCGTCTGAGGCTCCTGGCCTGGCTCTTGCCTTTCCCTCCTGTTCCTTCCTCTCTTTCTTCCTGCCCAAAGCTCAGTTGCCCAAATTAGAGTTAATTCTTCTCCCTTCCCAATTCTACCCAGTTCATGTAAGAAAAAAAAATTGAAACACGGTTACGTGTCGTGTTGAGCCTTGTAAGTTACGAGTGCTTGCTGCTGTCTCCTCATATACCTGCCGACTTATTTTCTGAAGGTTGTTTTCTGTTTCCACAGACTGGATGACTATAGTATACTAGTAAGTTTTCTAAAAAGAAGGAAGGAGAGATTGTCTAAAAGCTTGGTGGAAAACCATGTACTAGGAAATGAGAGGGAAAAGAGATTAAAATATTCTAACAATAGTGGTGTAGAGAAATTTCTAGTTATTATGAACTCAAAAATGACTTGATTCCGTGATCCCGGTCATTTACCTCCATGCATTTACTTCTAATCCCTTCCAAAAAATGGTGGAAGAGGGTTTATTTTTGAAGGTAGAAATTCACAAGAGAACAGGTAAAGAGATGTCAGCAACAAAATTTTAGAAGATAGAAAGCAAATGGACAAGTGGACTTGGTAGACATGAGAAAGATAAAATGAGGAGGACAGAGAGGAAGCAGAGAAACAATCTGTCAATACTGCGCAACTCCCCAGAGGCTCGGAAATGGGTGGGAATGAAGTTCTAGCCATGGGGAAAGTCCAAAGGTGCATGTAGTGTGTTAGGAAGAGGGAACAGGTGACAAATGTGTTGAAAACAGAGTTAATGGTACTTGATTAATGCACCTCTTTCAAATAAACATGCGTTAGATGAATTGATGGACAGAAGGTAACATTGGAGGCATTAACTTGGTATCTGATTGAATCATGAAAAGATTTTTTGCTAGGTAACTGAATAAATAAATGCTGGTCCTTTTTACCAAGATACTGTGGAAGAGGATTAGGCTTGGGGGGAGGGGTCAGGAGCAGGGGTAGAGATAATTCACTCTATAGGATATAATGAGTTTTGAGGTTTTTACAAGACACCAAATTGGAGGTTTCCAGTCATATGGGGCTGAGAAGGGTGGTCTATGCTGGAGTTAGAGATTCCTATGGTTATTTACACCATAGAATAGGTTGAGCCAGCCCAAGGGAAGAAAATACCGTAAGAGAGGAGATGTAAGGGTAAATAAATAAAGTGATGAATACTGATATTTAAGGGGTAGGTAGAATAATAAAAACCTATAACAGAAACTGAGACAAAAGGGTCAAAGACGTAATAAAAGATATAGGAGAAAGTGGGGTCATGGAGGCCAAGGAAAAAAATCAGTTTAAGAACAAAGTGACTTTAAAAAAAAAAAAAAAAAGTTAAACTGTAGACACCAAATGTTGCTTTGGTCACACAGAGGTGGTGTGATTTATCATAAAATAGTTTGCTTTCTTTTCTTTTAACCTGTATTTTCTCGACTTTTTATACTGAAATTGAAGTGTGTGGGTTTTTTAAAGGGAAATAAAAGAAAAGGAAAGGAATACATGTTTAATCTTAACAAATGGTAGACAGTTTAAATTAAATATCTAAATATCCATTTGGTTGAAGGTAAGGAGATCCAAAAGGCCAAAGCTAAGCAAGAGAGGATTGATCTGGCCTGTATCCATTTTTATGTTGTTATTAAGATTAAGTTCTGGGCTTACACTTGTTTTATCAGGATTTCCAGGGCTGCTTTCATGTTACTATCCTGATCACCTGGAACACTTTACAGTTCACGGAGTGTCTTTCTTGATAGTGCCTAAGAAAAAAGGATAAACATAGAGTTGCTAATTTCTTGTGTCATCTTGAAGGGTGGTTAACTATAGTTGATTGAGTCTCACTTTCATGTATTTCATTCATTATATGGAACCTGATTTTGACTTTCAAAAAGATTTTCATAAATAATGCTGCTAAGCAATTAATATTCTGACAATTTAAAATTTCCCTGTTTAAGTGTCCATTTTTGACCATGCATAGTGGCATTGCAGAAGATTTCTCCTGAAACTAAGAGCTAGGTAAGCTTTTCTCTGATTCTCTGTCATCACCTTTTTATAGTATCAATCATGAAGTAAATTATCTCTAATTATTTGTGATAGTTGATTATGTATTTGTCTTGTGTTAGTATTACAAAGACAGCATTATAAAATCTTACAAATTTAAAATGCTAAAAAGAATTTTTTTAATGACATCACTTATTTATATGATGGCTTTTTTTTTTTTGAGACCCTGGGTAGAGTGCCCTGGCATTATTAAAGTACACAGCAACCTCAAACTCTTGGGCTCCAGCAATCCTCTTGCCTCAGCTTCCCAAGTAGCTGGGACTACAGCGCCAGCCACAATGCCAGGCTAGTTTTTCTATTTTTCATAGAGATAGGATCTTTCTCTTGCTCAGGCTGGTCTCAAACTCCCGAACTCAAGCAGTCCTCCTACCTCAGCATCCCAGAGTGTTGGGATTACAGGCGTGAGCACCTGCCTCATGATGGCTTTTCTAATGTAGAGAATATGTTTTACTTATATATTTTATAATATTTATTTATTCATATGTTCAGTCAGCCTACTATCCCTCTAAGGTATATAATATGAGAGATGTATAATTCAGTTTCTTTTTACCCTACAAGAATTTAAAGTATAATCTTTAATTTAGAAGATTATAAATTTGCTCTTAGAGGAGCAAAAAAATGCATTATAGTACCCCCTTGAAACTATGTAACTGTATAAATTATTAATGCTATCTCTTCATGGTTAAGTCTAGGTTTTCCTTGTTTTGAAGTTAGAGGAAGCAGTTTATTAGCTAGACTTTCTTTTTGAAGCACACAACTTTCTTTGGCTTCCCTGGTGGAACATTTCCTACATAACCGTCTGTCTCTCTGGCCCTTCCTTCTCCATCTTTACAAGCTGTATTCTTCTCCACTTAGTCTTTAATTCTTTTCTGGTATTTGAAAATTTATTACTACTGTGTTTTCATCATAAAAATTTATGATCTTGATCATTCCTTCTTGCCTTTGTAAAGGGCCAAAAGAGAGTTATTGGCTACTTTGACAACCTTAAAGCAGATTCCAGGGCTGGGCGCCTGTAGCTCAGTGGGTAGGGCACTGGCCACATACACCAAGGCTGGCGGGTTCAAAGCCGGCCCGGGCCTGCTAAACAACAATGACAACTGTAACAACAACAACAACAAACAAAATAGCTGGGCATTGTGGCGGGCACCTGTAGTCCCAGCTATTTGGGAGACTGAGGCAAGAGAATCACTTAAACCCAAGAGTTGGAGGTTGCTGTGAGCTGTGACACTACGGCACTCTACCAAGGGTGGCAAAGTGAGACTCTGTCTCAAAAAAAATAAATAAATAATTAAAGCAGATTCCAGGAATGTCACCGACAGCATGACCTTTTTCACCAAATCCAGCAACCAGAATGCCATCATCTTCCTTAGTAAAGTTCAAGCAACTATCATTGGATACAGAAGCTGTGATCTTCTTGCCATGATCAGCTGGACCATGACACACTTTCTGATGGCAGAATTTGACTGTTTGGCTTAAACTCCTCCTTTTTCCAGCACAATCCTCTTTGCATGGGAAGCACTTTCAAAAGGGTTGGCCTCCAGGTCTGTGCCCAAATGGAGTTTCTTGTACTGTTTATCGTGCTCCTTCTAGTCTCACTGGTGACTGCAGAGCTTCCTGGCAGTTCAAAGTCCACAACACTTGCCTATGCTGCTAGCACCACAGGCCTACACGAAAACAGTCTTTAATTTTTTGAAGTCTTATTTTCTTTTTCTTTTGAATGGACTTTGTTTTTTTAGAAGAGTTTTTAGTTCACAGCAAATTTCAAGAGAAGATACAGAGATTTCCTATATACTACCTGCCCCTCCCCTCATATATTTAGCCTCCTCCCCTATCAATACCCCACACCACAGGAGTACATTTATTACAATTAGTGAGCCTACACGAATACATCATTATCACCCAAAGTCTACAGTATAGATTAGGGTTCACTTTTGCTGGTGTACATCCTGAGGGTTTTGACAGGGTAATGACATTTCCACCAGTATCATACAAAGCAGTTTTTCATCCATTTCTTTCCCTTAACCTTTGGCAACCACTGATCTTTTTACTATCTCCATAGTTCTATCCTACAGTGTCATGCAGTTGGAATCATATATTATGTAGCCTCTTCAGATTGGTTTCTTTCACTTAATAATATGAATTTAAATTTCCTCTATCTCTTTTCATGGCTTTTATAGCTCTTTCTTTAGTGCCAAACAGTATTCCATTGTCTAGATGTACCACAACTTACTTATCCATTCACCTGCTTAAGGACATCTTAATTGCTTCCAGCATTTCACAATTGTGACTAAAACTATTGGAAACATCCACATGCAGGTTTTTATGTGGATGTAATTTTCTACTCTTTTTGGTAAATACCAATGTGTAGGTCAACTGGATGGCATGGTAAGAGTATGAAAAACTGCCAAACTGGCTCAGCGCCTGTGGCTCAACGGGCTAAGGCGCCAGCCACGTACACCTGAGCTGGCGGGTTCGAATCCAGCCCGGCCCGCCAAACAATGACGGCTGCAACCAAAAAATGGCCAGGTGTTGTGGCGGGCGCCTGTAGTCCCAGCTACTCGGGAGGCAGAGGCAGGAGACTCGCTTGAGCCCAGGAATTGGAGGTTGCTGTGAGCTGTGATGCCACGGCACTCTACCCAGGGTGACAGCTTGAGGCCCTGTCTCAAAAAAAAAAAAGAAAAGAAAAGAAAAACTACCAAACTGTCTTCCAAAGTGGCTATGCCATTTTGCATTTCCTCCAGCTATGAATGAGTGTTCCCGTGGCTTCACATCCTCATTGCCATTTGATGTTGTCAGTATTCTGGATTTGAGCCATTCTAATGGATAGGTAGGTATGTACTTATTGTCTTAATTTGCATTTCCCTAATGACATGAGATGTGGAGTATCTTTTCATATGCTTATTTTCCATCTGCATATCTTCTTCAAGTTAGCTATTAAGGTCTTTGGTTCTGTTTTAAATCAGGTTGTTTCTTATCAATGAATTTTAGGAGTTGTTTATATATTTTGGATAATAGTCCATTATCAGATATGTCTTTTACAGATAGTTTTTCTTAATCTGTGGCTTATCTTTTCATTCCCTTGATAGTATCTTTCGTGGAGAAGAAAATTTTAATTTTTAGGAAGCCAAATTTATCAGTTATTTCTTATTTCTTTTGTGGATCATGCCTTTGGTGTTATATCTAAAAAGTCATTGCCAAACCCACAGTGATCTAGATTTTCTCCTATATAATCTTCTAGGAGTTTAGTAGTGTCGTGTTTTACATTAAGTATCTGATTCATTTTGAGTTAATTTTCGTGAAGGGTATAACATCTGTGTCCAGGTTCAGTTTTTGCATGTGGACATCCAGTTGTTCAGTACCATTTGTTGAAAAGACTATCTTTTCTCCACCATACTGCCTTTTCTCCTTTGTCATAGATCAGTTTACTATACTTATGTGGGTCTGTGGGCTCCCAGAGATTCTTTCCTCAGCTGTGTCCAGTCTACATTAAGCACTTCGAAGACATCCTTCATGTGTATTACTGTATTTTGCTCTCTAGCATTTCTTTTTAGTTCTTTCTAAGAATTTTTCTCTCTCTGCTTATATTGTCCATCTGTTCACATATGCTGTCTACTTTATCCATTAGAGCCCTTAGCATATTAATCATAGTTGTTTTATGTTCTCGATCTGATAATTTCAACATTTCTGCCATATCTGAGTCTGGTTATGATGCTTGTTGTGTCTCTTCAAATTGTAATTTATTTTATTTTACCTGTATTTTTTAGTATGCCTTATAATTTTTTCTTGATAGCTAGACATGATGTACTAGGTAAAGGGAACTGCTTAAATAGGTCTTTATTAATGTGTTGGTAAGGTACATTCTGTAGTCCTGTGATTTTGCATCAGTCTTTTGGTTAGCCTGTCCCTCTGGACCATTGCTCCTACATATCTTAGACCCTTAAGGGTGGCACTAATTTTCATTATCACCACCAGTGAAGCCATTTTAAAAGGATACTAAATTTTCACAAGAAATAGTGAAAAGGGGGTTTGTTTAATATATTTTAAAATAATTTTTTAAAATTTTGTTTTAACAAATATTGAGGTTATGATTTTAACCATGTGCTGATTTTCTTAGACCCAAAGTATAAATCTGGCTTTTCTTTGAAGGAGAGAAGGGTATTTAAATTAGTTTTTTTTTTAATTATTTGGGATTCATTGAGGGTACAAAGAACCAGGTTACACTGACTGCATTTGTTAGGTAAATTCCCTCTTCTAATTGTGTCTTGCCCCCAAGAAGTGTGTCACACACCGTGAACCCTCCACCCCCTCCCTTCTGCCCTCTCCCTGCTCCCCATCCCCACACTCCCCACCATTTACTAGGTCATCACTTGGCTTCATATCAGAATTGAGTACATTAGATTCTTGCTTCTCCATTCTTCTAGTATTTTACTAAGAATGAGTTCCACCTTCATCCAGGTTATTAAAAAAGATGTGAAGTCTCCATTTCTTTTAACGGATGAATAGTATTCCCTGGAATACATATCTATAGCTTTTTAATCTATTCCTGGATTGATGGGCTAAAGCAATTTTTCTAGCAAAATTATATAATGGCTTACTTTATATTTGGCTTTTACAGCACTATCCTTTTTGCAGATTATCCAAAGTTTTCATTGTTTTTCCCAAAAGACTATTAATTTTTTAATATCAAATCAGTTTCTTTTAAAGCACTTATCATGATGTTATCTGTTTTTTACCTAATCTGACTTTGTTGGATTCTTCTGTGTCATCATGGATTGACTTAAGCAATTGTTTCACATCACTATGGTAGACTTCATGAAATTCTGTGTTTTATTGGCACATGTTTACCTTGATGTAATTCAGTAGGCTAAATGGAGATAGAGGCTAATGTTAATTGGAAAGAGGTATTTAAATAGTGTCTAATTTAATGATGGTGATGATGGTGGTGACAAGAGTGATATAGGCAGTAACAATTGATTTAATGACAATGATAGTGGTGATAATGTATTATTTTGTATTCTTTGGATGAAAATTGTGATTCAGAAATTTGGATATAGCTATAATTCAGTTATTATCCTTTCATGTATTATTCCATTGTATCAATATACCCCATTTTATTCATTCTGTCAAATATGATCATTTGGGTTTTTTCCTTATCTTGGCTATTTTAAACAATGCTTTTAGGAACACTGGTGCCATGTAATTCTGGTATACATGTATATAAGTTTTGGAGTATATTCTTAGGAATGGAATTGCTAGGTCATTGGATATGGATTTGTTCAACTTTATTAAGTAAGGTCAAGTGCTTCTTCCTAAGTAATTGTACTGATTTCATTCCCACTAGAAAGTCCCATCATTCACATCCTAATCAACACTTGTTTCATCATTCTTCATAGTTTTTCCCAATCTGGTGGCTATGTAATGCTATCTATTTTGATTATAATTTGCATTTACTATTGAAGTTGAGCAATTTTTCATGTGTTTGTTGGCCATTCTAGTTTTTCTTTTTCGTAGTACCTGTCTACATGTTTACCTAACTTTTTCTGAGTTATCTCTTTCGTTCTCAGTGTTCTATAGCAAATCCTGGATATTTGTCTTGTAGCAGCTGTAGGTTTTGCAAATGTCTTCTTCCATTCTATGACTTGTCTTTTAACTATATACCCTTTCAGCAATGAAATTTCTGAGTTTTGGCGCCTGTGGCTCAACGGGTTAAGGTGTCAGCCACGTACAGCTGAGCTGGCAGGTTCGAATCCAGCCTGGGCCTGCCAAACAACAATGACGGCTGCAACCAAAAAATGGCCGGGCGTAGTGGCGGGTGCCTGTAGTCCCAGCTACGTGGGAGGCGGAGGCAGGAGACTCGCTTGAGCCCAGGAATTGGAGGTTGCTGTGAGCTGTGATGCCATGACACTCTATCCAGGGTGACAGCTTGAGGCTCTGTCTCATAAAAAAAAAAAAGAAAAAGAAATTTCTGAGTTTTGTTTTTTATTTTACTTTTTTTGAGACAGAGGCTCACTCTGTGCCCTGGGTAGAGTACTGTGGCATCACAGTTCATAGCAGCCTCAAACTCTTGCGCTTGAGCAACCTTTTTGCCATAGCCTCCTGAATAGCTTAAGACTACAGGTACCCACCACAATGCTCAGCTAGTTTTTCTATTTTTGGTAGAGACAGGGTCTCACTTGTGCTCAGGCTGTTCTTGAACTCCTGAGCTCTGGCTATCCACCTGCCTTAGCCTCCCAGAGTGCTAGATTATAGGTGTAAACTACTGCCCTTGGCAGAAATTTCTGAATTTTGATATAAAGGCATGTGTCAACTAACTGTAGGGATATGTTCTAAGAAATGTATCATAAGGTGATTTCATCATTGCGTGAAAATCATCAAGTGTACTTAAATAAACCTAGGTGGTATATCTGTTCCACACCCCGACTATATGGTTTAGCCTGTAGCTCCTAAACTATCAAACTGCACAGCATGTACTACTGAATACTGTAGGCACTTGTGATACAGTGGTAAGTATCTTTTTATCTAAATATAGGAAAAGTACACTAAAAATATAGTATAAAATATAAAACAGTGGTACACCATATAGGACATTTACCATAAATGAATCTTATAGAACTGAAAGTTGCTCTTGGTGAGTCAGTGGGTGGGTGAGTAAATATGAAGTCCTAGGACAGTACTGTACACTACTGTAGTCTTTATAAATACTTTACACTTAGGCTACAATAAATATATTGAAAAATTTTTTCTTCCAAAATAAATTAACCTTAGCTTACTATAACTTTTTTACTTTACAAACATTATAATTTTTTAACTTTTTGACTTTTGTAATAGCACTTAGCTTGAAAGTAAGAAGCTTAGTTTATATAAAGATATAAAGAATGTATAGATGTGCAAAATATTCTTTCTTTATATCTTTAATAAGCTTTTTTGTTTTTTTTTTTTTTTTTGAGACAGAGTCTTACTATGTTGCTTTTGGTAGAGTGCTATGCCATCACAGCTCACAGCAACCTCAAACTCTTGGGCTTAAGCAATCCTCTTGTCTCAGCCTCCCAAGTAGCTGGAGCTACAGGTGCCAAGCCAAGCTTCTTAAAAATTTTTTAACTTTTCAAACAGTTTCGTTAATATCTAATACACAAACACACATGTTAACCTAGACCTACACAGGCCCAGGATCATCAACATCACTATCTTCTACCCTAACATTCCACCGGGAAGTCCTTAGGGGCAATAAAACACCTAGAGCTTTCATCTCCTGTGACAACAATGCCTTCTTCTGGAATACCTACTAAAAGACCTGCCTGAGGCTGTTTTTCCATTAACAGTTGTTGTTTATAAATAGGAATGCACCTAAATAACATAAAAGAAAATAGTATAGTAAATACATAAACCAGTAACATAGTCACTGATACCTATCATTATTCTATGCTTGTCTGTGCTATACTTCTATAAGACTGGTAGCACTGTAGTTTTGTTCAGACCAACATCACCACAAACATGTGAATAATATGTTGGACTATAGAGAAGTTATGAGCCCTTTAATACTATGATAGCTACTGTGTCACTAAGCAATTTCCCAGCTTTATTATGATCTTATGCAACCACCAGCATATATACAGTTCATTTTTTACCAAAATACCATTATATGGAACATGACTATAGTTGAATCTATTAGTCTTCTTCTTTATGGTTTCTTTCCATATTATGAAATATTTTGCTAACCTGAGGTTATGATCACATTCTCTTATATTGTCATCTATCCTTAAACCACCTGGAACTGCTTTTTGTATGTAATTTGAGGTAGGAATCCAATTTCTTTTTTTTTTCCATATGTGTGCCCAGTAGTCTCAGCATCATTTTTTAAAATGTATACCATTTCTTCTTTGATCTGCTATGCCGCTTGTGTCAGAAATAACAATATTTTTTGGTGGAAAGTCCTAGGCTTAGACATTATGCCGATAATTAATGAAAATTCTTAGCTATACCTATTATTAGGATAAGTTCTGAAAGAAAACCCACAGGGTATAGATGTTTATAACTCAACTTCTCCATGAGATTTGAGTTATTTACCACAATAGCATCAAAGTTTATTATAAGTCAGGTTTTATTGCCTTCCTTCAAAAGGTCAAAAGGAAAACAAGGGAGAGAGTGGAGGAAAATATAAAACCAGAACAGAAGGCAGGAGCCTTCTAAAATAAGTGATAAGGTTAAAGTGAGTTCTTTAGCATAAAATTATATTGCACACTTCAGAAGTGATTTCACAAAAAGGAATCAATCACTAGACTGATACTTTACTTTCTCTTTTAACTGTATTTTATGCAAAGCTTTACTTTTCATTTTTAGAGTAATCGTTCTTTTCTTTTATAATACTCATTGAACATCTGTCTATGATTTGTGTTAATTTTTCTAAATAATATGAGCTAAGAGTTGAGTTTCGTGTTTTCCTCTGTGTGCATATTCTTTTGTTTCAACATCATCTGTTGAAAAGACTTATTTAACCTTTCCCCATTGAATTACCAGAGTATTTCTTTTCAAAATTTAATCATCTATATACATATATGTAGGTCTATTTCTGACTGCCCTATTCTGTTTTGTGAATCTATTTAGCTATTCTTATACCAACCACATAGCTTTGATTATTGTAACTTTAACATATGTTTTGAAATCAGCCTTTCAGTTTTATTTTTCATAATTGTTTTGGCTACACTGGGTCCTTTGCATTTCCATATAAATTTTAAAATCAGCTTATCAATTTCAACAATAACAACAAAAAAAACCCTGCTGGGATTTTGATTAGCCTTGTTCTAAATATACATCATTTTGAGAACTGACATCTTAGCAATTTTGAGTCATCTGACCTATGAACGTGATATATCTTCTCACTTATTTAGGTCTCTTTGATTCGTCTGAGCAATGTTTTATGTTATTCATTGTATAGGCCTTATATGTATATCCATCTCAAACCATTTTATATTTGTAGGTGCTGTTGTAAATGGTATTCCTAAAAATTGTAATTGCCAATATTATATAGGAATACAATTGATTTTTTTATTTTAATCTTATACTTTGCAACCTTGCTAAACTCATTAGTTATGGTAATCTTTTTCATGTGTATGTGTGGGCCTCTGATGGTTCTTTTTTACATGTATGACATAATATGTGAATACAGGTGGTTCTTCTTTTCCAATCTTCATCCATTTTATCAAATTATTTTGACTTATTTCACTGGCTACAAACTCCATTACAATGTTTAAGAGAAATGGTGAGACCAGATATCCTTACTTTTCCTCTGAAACTTATAGGCAAAGTACTTGATCTTATTCCACTAGTAGTGATATAGCTGTAGGGTTTTTGTATATTTATCAGATTTATATTTTGTATATTTATATTCTAATTCTACTATGAAGAGCATTTTTTAAATCATGAATGGGATATGAATTTGTTGCCTATGTGTTCTGCATCTATTCAGATGATAATATACTTTTTCTTTCTTGGTCTGTTAATACGGTGAACTGATTTTCAATTATTAAACCAAACTTGCAATCCTGAGCTAAATCTCACTGAATTATGACATTTTTTTTTAATGTTTGGTACAATTTGTCAGCATTGTATTCATTTTTTTAATATTCACTAGACATAGTTTCATTTATTTAATCTGCTAAAATTACCTAGAACAATAAGTAAAATAATTTCACTTCATAAGCTATTTAGAACAATAAATATGTGGACTTATTTCAAAATCTCTTCTCATTAATGATTCAAAAGAGTTGATTGTGGTCATCAAAAAAAATGTTATCACTAATTCCTGGTAGTTTCTAGAACATAATCTATGTTCTTCTTGTCTTGTTAATCTATGTTTTTCTTGACAAAATCTTGATCAAATGGAACTTGCAAAGATAATCAAGTATATTCCTAAATAGTATTCAGACAACATCAGTGGAAGTATTTCTGGAATTTGAGCCCAGATACAGTGTCTCTTTGGGACTTATGTATTGTACAATTTCATTTACATATCCTTCTCAAAAAGGCAAAATCATAGTGTGAGAGAAGAGGCCAGTAGATACTAGATTGAGGGTAGAGTGAGAGCAGGGAGAAAGAATATAATGCACCAATAAATATAAAATGCTTAGAGATGTATGTACATGCAAGACCCAATCCAGGCGGGATACAACTGGATTAGTTTGTTTTAGCATAAAGAGCTAGCACTAAGAATTTTGAGAGGTAATAGAACTATTTCATATTCTGATTCTTTTGGTGGTTACATGGTTCTATACATGTGATAAAATCCACAAAACTGGACAACTGAAAAATAGGTTTTACTATAAATGTTTTACTGCAAATTATTTTAAAATGTAAAGTAAAATAAATGTTTTAAGTATTTTTTTCAGAACTCTGGAAACTTTGCTGTCCATGATTTTCTGTCATTCAGAATTGTTGAGCCTTTTTTTTAACTAATTCTTATTTCTTTGTGGACAACTTGTTTTTCTCCTCTCTAACAGCAATAATGAATGAAATGTACCTCAGTATGAATGTAATGAAATTGTACCTCAGTCTGCCTCAGTGTGGGTCTTTTCCATTCATCCCATATGACACTCACTGGAGTCTTTTTCATCTGGAGACCAATTTTTTTTGTTATTACTTCTTTTACTTTCTCCCACCTTTTTTCTTTGAGTTTCTTTATCAAAAATGGGGCCATAATTAACATTTATCTACCTGATAGAGATGTTATGAAGATTAAAGAAATAATTTCTGCAAATTCATACTTAGAATATGTGTGATACTTAGTAAACACAATAAATGTTAGCTATTATCACTATATATCAGGCACAGTATAGTAGTTTCCAGGCATATAAAGTTGAAACAGTCTTGGTTCATTCCCTCAAAGCACTTCAGACAATACTTGATATCGTTTGTCAAACCCAGCTCTTAACCTACCTTCTATCTCAATGAGTTATTGGTACATATAAATAACCATAGTGTTCAAAATTGTAATATCATCTATGGTTTTATGTTTATTTAAAAATTAAAAATATTTAATATATATTCAAGTTATTAAAGTATTAACTTGAAGCTGAAGCTATAATAAAAAAAATCTTTTTGCCTCTTTTGTGCCTAGCATTGTACTTGGAAAGAGTGGAGAAATACGGGAGGCATGCATATGAAGGGGTGCCAAAGAGAAAACCAGTAAATAATCAAGCAAGGCGTTCTTACCAAAGACAGTCAGGCCACATGTCACTGTCAGCCATTATACAGAGACAGGGGTAGGTCCACCAAATTTTATTTGTCAGAAGGCCAACAATTATGGAGAACAGTGAGAGTAGCCTCTTCAAGACTGTTCTTTTCTACCATTTCCAAAATCACAGTTTTATACATAAAAGTTCAAAGCAAAGTCCACATTAACTCTTATTTTAAATAAGATTCAGCACAACTTAGTAACAATCTGTTACAGCATTTCCAGTTCAAACATTAATTTCCTAAATCAATCTTCCTAAACTATTCAAGATGGGCATCTTTAGGGTGGGAGCTAAATTTACAAAACAATAAGAATGGGAGACAAGGGGTGAAGTTCATATAGGACCTAAAACAACCAGACCAGCTATGTGGTGTCTGCCCTCATCTGACTGAATCCATCTTATTCTTGCAGTATGTTTTCATTATTTTTGGGCTCCTTTGGCCACATTAGATATGGTAGAATAAGTATGATGTAGAATAGAAGATGATAAGTACAGCAGGCTGGCTGGAGCTGCAGCTTGTAGCAGGGGCCCAGATAGTCAGGTGGGTATGGAGGCAGGTTTGTACCATGGAGCCCATTACGAGCCTGAAGAGTCTGGCCATCTTATAATAGAACATGGCTGAGATTTTTGAACAGGAAAGTAATATGACATAGAGAAGTATTTATGGTTTTAATTGTTGTTCTTATGTAAAAGATGCAAATGTTTTCAATGTTTTGGACAATTCAAAACATTTCATTTCAAGCTATGTTGAATCTAAACTCTGTAGAAAAGTCTTGTAACACATTGTGCCTTTCAATCTCATTTTTTCTTTAAAGTTTAAATATAACATTGTGAGAGATTCTGAAGTTTTATGAAATAGGAATGTTAGTTAGCTACAGCAGTTCAAAGGTATGTAGGTTAAAATTATGAGTAATTGAGAATAATGGGAAATTAAAGTTGCAGGGCTTACTCTTCAATTGTAGCAGGAAAACCAAAGGTAAATTACATAGGAATGTTCAGAATATAACACATATAAGTATTCAAGTCTTTGCAAGTTTATAAATTACTTGGTATGTTTGAACTACAATGCTGTTATGTGGCCAAAGTAGCCAAAGCACAGGGGACTTAAGGATGTGTATTTATGAACTGATTCCCCAACAGATAACTGAACTATTTTGGAATGCTATTGTTATGTCAATAATTGTAGACTTACTGTTTCAAAATTTTTCCATCTTTCAACTTAATTAACTTAGAATGTCTCTAATGTGATTTGCAAAGAATTTTATATTTATATTTTGCAATCAGCATTTGACTGGTACACAGGTTTGAGACATGCACTACAATGTGTAAACATTTTATAAGATAATAATGTGTTCTAGTCTAAATGTTTTATGATTGCATAGTCTCTGCTAGCCGGTTGTGAATTAAAATTCTCTATTGTTTAATTTTTTAATTTCTGGGAAATTTTTGTAAATGAGTGTATGGAGCCTCATATCACAGCTGTTGTCATTTAAAGTTTGGCCAGCATCATTACAAATGAAGCCCTGCTGTGAAATCAAAGTCAAAAGGCATCTTGGCATCCCAACCATTTCCTTGGGAGAAGATTACAGCTCTAGTCTGTTGAACTTTATTGCCCTGGGCCTCATGACAATCTTCAGAAACATGCAAGGCATTTCTGTTAAAGAAATTCAGATGTGTTAGGACACAAATGACATTCTTGTGCATTGCAGTGTCCTAAGGGGGTAAGGAATAAGTCAGAAAGAAAAAGATGATTCACACTTTCTGCTGTATTTGGAGATTATTTTACAAAATCCATGGGATGATGGAGGCCATGCAGTGATACCACATAGAAAAAGATATGTTTTCCTACATGGTTTGACTGTATTTTAAAATAGAACTTTAAACATAACTCCAAAGTAACAACTGCCTTCAAAGTCATTTTTCAATTGATTTTATTTTTTTAATTCTTTATTAAATCATAACTGTGTACATTCATGCATTTATGGGGTACAGTGTGCTGATTTAATATACATTGTGGAATGCTTACATCTAACTGATTAACATAACCATCTCCTTGCTTACTTATTTGTTGTGGTAAAAACATTCATACTCTATTCTTAATAGTTTAGAAATGCAAAATACTCTCCTTCCTCCTTCCCTCTCTTTCCTATTCCCTCCTTTCTGGACTATGTGGGTGTTTATATACTGATTTCATAGTAGTATTGAATACATTGGATACTTTTTTTTCCATTCTTGAGATACTTTACTAAGATTATGTTCCAGCTTCATCCAGGTAAACATAAAAGATGTGAAGTCCCCATCTTTTTTATGGCTGCATAGTATTCCATGATATACATATACCACAATTTGTTAATCCATGCATGGGTCGATGGGCACTTGAGTTGCTTCCATGACTTGGCAATTGTGAATTGGGCAACAATAAACATTCTGGTGCAAATGTCTTTGTTGTAAAATTATTTTTGATCATCTGGGTAAATACCTAGTAGGGGGATTGCAGGATCAAAAGGTAGGTCCACTTTTAGTTTCTTGAGTATTCTCCAAACTTCTTTCCAAAAAGGTCATATTAGCTTGTGTTCCCACCAGCAGTGTAGAAGTGTTCCCTTCTCTCTGCATCCTTGCCAACATCTGTAGTTTTGGAATTTTGTGATATGGGCTAATCTTACTGGAGCTAGATGATATCTTAAAGGGGTTTTGATTTGCATTTTTCTCAGCATTAAAAATGCTGAGCATTTTTTCATGTGTTTGTAAGCCATGTGTCTGTCTTCTTCAGAGGAGTCTCTGTTCAAGTCTCTTGCCCACATAGAAATGGAGTTATTTATTTTTTCTTGCTGATTAGTTTGAGCTCTCTATTGATTCTAGTTATCAGACCTTTGTCAGAAGCATAACCTGCAAATATCTTCTCCCATTCTGAAGGCTGTCTGTTTGCTTTATTTACTGTGCTCTTGGCTATGCAGAAGCTTTTTAGTTTGATCAGCTCCCAGTAATATAATTTTGGTGTTGCTTCAGTTGCTGGGAGTGGGGGTGTCTTCCTCATAAAAACTTCTCCCAGGCCAATTTGTTCAAGCATTTTCCCTGCACTATCTTCTAATATTTTTATAGTTTCGTGTCTTAAGTTTAGATCGTTTAAATCCAGTGAGAATCAATCTTTGTTAATGGTGAGAGATGGGGGTCCAGTTACATTCTTCTACAGCAGTGTTTCTCAACCTTCCTAATGCTGCGATGTATTTTCATTATTACAAAGGGGTCACGACCCACAGATTGAGAACCCCTGTTCTACAGGTTGCCAGCCAGTTCACCCAGCACCATTTGTTAAATCGGGAATCTTTCCCCCATTGAATGTTTTTGATAGGTTGTCCAAGGTCAAATGAGTGTAAGTGTCTGGGTTCATCTCTTGGTTCTCTATTCTGTTCCATACATCTACCTCTCTATTTTTGTACCAGTACCAGGCTCTTTTGATAGATTTATAGTATAGCCAGAAGTCTGGCGATGTAATACCTCCTGATCTGTCTTTATTTCTGAGTAGTGTATTTGCTATAAGAGGTTTTTTCTGATTCCATATAAAATGAAGCACTATTTTCTCAAGCTCTTTAAAGTATGATGATGGTGCCTTAATAGGGATTGCATTAAGTCTGTAGATTGCTTTGGGTGGTATGGACATTTTAACAATGTTGATTCTTCCCAGCCATGAGCATGGTATGTTCTTCCATTTGTTAACATCTTTAGCTATTTCTTTCCTCAGAGTTTCTTAATTCTCTTTATGGAGATCTTTCACATTCTTTGTTAGGTAAATTCCCAGATATTTCATCTTCTTTGGCACTACTGTAAAAGGAGCAGAGTCCTTGATGATATTTTCAGCTTTACTATTGTTGGTATATACAAAAGCTACTGATTTATAAGTATTGATGTTGTATCCTGAGACGTTGCTATACTCCTTGATCACTTCTAAGAGTTTTGTAGTTGAGTCCCTGGGATTTTCCAGGTATAAGATCATATCATCCTCAGAGAGTGAGAGTTTAATCTCCTCTATCCCTATTTGAATATCCTTGATCCCCTTCTCTTACCTGATTGTGATGGCTAGAACTTCCATTACTATGTTGAATAGCAGTGGAGACAATGGACATCCTTGCCTAGTTCCAGATCTGAGTGGTAAGGTTTTGAATTTTACTCCATTCAGTATGATATTGGCTGTGGGTTTGCTGTCATTTTCAGAAATGACCCTTCTAAGCCTATGGTCTTGAGAGTTCTGATCATGAAAGGGTGCTGGATATTATCAAAAGCTTTTTCTGCATTAATTGAGAGAATCATGTGGTCTTCATGTTTATTTTATTTATGTGATGTATTATATTTATGGATTTACATTAGTTGAACCAGCCTTGTAACCCTGGGATAATACCGACTTGATCATGGTGTATAATTGTTTTTATTATTCTCTTTGAAGGGTATTCTCATTGATTCATATTTCTTTTCTCTCTCTCCGCTCTCAAACACACTCATTTCTAGAGGCGTGACAGAAGGAGAGCTGTCACTCAGTTTTAAGTCACTCTTTTTGTATCTAAAATTCATGTTCTTGAATTTAAAACCAAAGATCACTTGGTATAACTTAAAATCTAATTGGCTGCCAACACAGGTCCCTACGGAGACATCATAAAAGAACATGTCTCCCTCAAATTCAAGAATGTATCCCATTTAGCTGTGAATTTTGTTGGGGGGGGGCAGAGGTCCCAGCTCCCCAAACCCAGTTGACCTGCTTCGATTACCCAGCTGAGCTAGAAAGTTCAAATGAGGCACTTTGGAAATCAAAAGCAAAAGTGGGTGGAAACTGTAAAAACTGAAGCGACATAGCCAGTGTGAATAGAAAGCAAATATAACCTACACAAGTTTCAGGTTAACAAAGAGAGATTTTATTTAGGAAGAACAAAGAGAAAGTTTAGAGTACTTCCAAACAGAGTTGGAAGTGGGTCCCTTTCATGAAGGAGAAGGTGAGAGAGGGACTCAGAACCAAAGGTCTGGAGGGGTATAAATACTTTCTGCCTTGCAAGTTGGTTGCAAGTCTTTTATTACCTCTCAGCCTCCAGATAGTATTGCCATTTTCTGTTGGTCATTGGTTGTCTCTTTCTGTTTATTGGTCATTGGTTATCTAGGTTACTTCATACCCTTATTCTTATGGTCCCTCCAGACTTCCTAGTTCAGTAGGCCAGGTTTTCCTCCCACCCCCACCCCTTGAAGCTTCTTTCATGGTATCCCTTCTCAAATTTGTCTCAGCCCTTTAAATATGTTCTAGTTTGTCATCTGTTTTCCCTCTTGGGTTAAAGAGTTTTCTGAATTCATTTGCTATAATATGCCTGGCACATAGTAAATACTCAATAAATGTATTTATTGAATGAATGAAAATTGTTATTCAAAGGAGTTTATTTCCAATTATTCTCAACACTCATTCTGGAAATCTAAGACCTAGCAAATTTGTTTCTACTGATCTTTCTGGTTTGTGACATTGTAAAAAAGCGTAATTCCTTCAATAACTTTTTTTTTTTTTTTTTGAGACAGAGTCTCAAGCTGTTGCCTTGGGTAGAGTACCATGACATCACAGCTCACAGCAACCTCAAACTCTTGGACTTAAGCGATTCTCTTGCCTCCATCTCACTAGTAGCTAGGACTACAGGTGCCTGCCACAATGCCCGGCTATTTTTTTGTTGTTGCAGTTGTCATTGTTGTTTTTAGCTGGGATGAGCTGGGTTTAAACCCACCACTGTTGGTGTATGTGGCTGGCACCCTGCCTACTGAGCTACGGGCACCACCACCCCCCTTTTTTTTTGAGACAGAGTCTCATTATGTCACCCTTGGTGGGGTGCCCTCGTGTCACAGCTCACAGCAAACTCAAACTCCTGCGCTTAAGTGATTCTTGTGCCTCAGCCTCCCAAGTAGCTGGGACTACAGGCGCCCGCCATAATGCCTGGCTATTTTTTTGTTGTAGTTGTCATTGTTGTTTAGCAGGCCTGGGCCAGGTTTGAACCCACCAGCCCCAGTGTATGTGGCTGGTGCCCTAACCACTGAGCTACTGGAGCTGAGCCCCTTCAATAGCTTACTATAAATATTGAGACTGCTTCTTTTTCACTGCTATAAAAATACTATCAAATTAGGCAGGCCATGGTAGCTCACACCTGTAATCCTAGCACTCTGGGAGGCCAAGATATGTGGATTGCTTGAGGTCAGGAGTTTGAGACCACCCTGAGCAAGAGCAAAACCCCTGTCTCTACTAAAAATAGAAAAACTAGTCAAGCATGGTGTCAGGCATTTGTAGTCCCAGCTACTTGAGAGGCTGAGGCAAGAGGATTGCTCAAGCCCAAGAGTTTGAGGTTGTTGTGAGCTATGGTGCCACAGCACTCTACCCAGAGCAACAGAGTGAGACTCTGTCTCAAAATATATATATATATATACTGTCAAATTCTTATAGTAAATAGATAATTACAATATAATGTTTTATGCTAAGCATTTCCTAGCCTTAGTGATAATAGCACTTATTGAGTACTTACTATGTGTCAGGTACTATTTCAAGTACTTTACATGCATTAATGATTTCTAACTTAATTGCATCTGACAGCTGTATCTATATAACTCAAAAGATTTTGAAGTTTAGCAGGCGCCTGTAGTCCCAGCTACTTGGGAAGCTGAGGCCAGAGGATCATTTGAGCCCAAGAGTTTGAGGTTGCTGTGAGTTATCGTGCCTTGGCACTCTACCAAGGGTGACAAAGTGAGACTCTGTCTCAATTAAAAAGAAAAAAAAAAAGATTTTGAAGCTTACTGATCTTTATTTTATGGCCCAGAATGAGATCAGTTTTTCTAAATCCTTGTGAATAATTGTGTTTACATTGTTAAAGGTACAGTGTCCACAAGCTGGTTTTTGTATTCTATATACATCCAGCAGCTCTAACTTTTAAAGTATTTCTTTAAATCTTCTATAGGATTACTGATTATTTTACCTGATTGATCTATCAATCACCAAGAGAAACATACTAAAATCTTACAGTATGATTATGAAGTTATCTATTTTTCTTCTTAACATTTGTCAAGTTTTGCTTTGTATATTTTAAAGCTAAGTTATTCAGTTTATACAGATTTAAAAGCATTGTATCTTTCTGATAGATTGAGCTATTTATCATTATATAGTGCTTCTTTTTATCTCTAGTAATGCTTTTTGCCTAAAAGATTATTTTGTTTGATGATATAGCTACCCCAACCTCTTTTGGTAATTGCCTGATACATATTTTTTAATCCTTTAAATTTTGTGTATCCTTAACTTAAAGATATGTCATTTTTAAACATTGAATATTTAGATTCTGTTTTTGATTCAGTAACAATCTTTGTCTTTTAACCAAAATATTTGGTCCATTTGTACTTTTTTATCTATATTTATTCCTATCATCTTATTTTGTTCTTTTCTGATTATTTCCCTTTTCTTTGTTTCTTTTCCTCTTCTTTTTCATTTTCATTTAGTTTGAGGTTTGAGGAGTTTTTTCCTATTATTTCATTTTTTTCCTTCACTAGTTTGTAAGTTACAAATTCTGCTGTTTCTGTTCCTTTGGTGATAATACACAGATTTTAGAATGCTTGCTTAATTTATCAAAATCCAACACCAATCCACCTCTTTACAAAGTCTGTGCTACCATGGTTGTATATTTCAGATATATCTTAATTATCTTTACGACCAAAAGACAATATTGTCATTGTTTTATACAGTTAATGTATGTTTAGAACTACCCACATATTTATCCCTGTTTTTGCTCAGTTATCTTTTGATACCTCATACTTTATATCTGGTGATCTGAGTGGCCCTAGGAGTTCAAGTGCTAGACTTTGTCTCTTATCTCTTGAGTTCAAAACCAATACTCGTATTTGCTCACCAATTCTTCCTATGGTAAAATTTAGTTGTAGTGTTCCGTTTATCTCTATAAGTTACTAGTTATATTTTGGTCTGAGTACTCCTTATTTTCTTAACCAATTCGTTGCTTTGCATTAATATTTTAAAATATTTTATCTATCATTTTGAATTTTTTTTCAGCAAAAGCACCTCTCAGTATATGAAAATAACCAAAAGTCTAGAAACAAAAATTGATAAATAGATTTTAAAATGGTCTTTTGATTGGCATTCTCTCAGAAGACTTTGATGATCTTAAATTATCATTTTCCAAAATGTGTCCCACAACCACTTTCTTTTTCTTAGTGAAATTGGGTTTGGAAATGCTGCCTACCAAATTCTCATAATAGACTTACAGTTAAAAACCCTAAGAAGTCCTGCAATTTTTTAGAAAATAGAAGAAAAATGTATTTACTCAGCACTTCTCCAATTTCCCCCCAAGTAACAGCTATCAATTACCCTATAGATCTAGTAGGATTTGTGGACAGTTTGCTGGACAATTTAAGGATTTTTCCCCCTAAAGAAACTGAGTCTTCCTAACAGAGCCAGGCTTCTTTCTCTTCAGGTATTTGCTGCTATCTTCAGGGATCCTGCTGCTTAATATAAATTCTGTATTTTTGCTTTTTATGGAAATAAGATGTTTCTAGGGTCTAATCCTAACCTAAGAAATGGGGACCATATTGACTACCAGACATAGCTGAGAGACTTATTCTACTGTGATCTTTCTTTTTCCTCTCTCTCCTCCACTAGATTTTCCCCTTTGGTATAATTGAGACCCTTCTAATTCTCATAGAATCAATGGATTAAATAAAATCATAGTAATCATCTGTTCAGCACTATCAAAATTCATCAAACTACCCATTTAGATGAAAAACTCTATGAAGTGACCATCTTGTTACTTTAATTTCCTTAACATTTACAGTCAGGACTCTCTTTTACTCAACTCATCTGCACCCTCATCATGTCAAAAGTTACCAATGATCTCTGGTGTTCACTGGTTTCTTGGCTTTTTCTTAATCTTCATTTTACTAAATTTCTTCTGAAGTATGTAACATTCTTGGTCATTTCTTCTTCTCTTGACATCTGTAATATTGCTGCCACCTAATTCTCCTTTCTCATCTTGATTTTCCCTTACTCTCCTCTGTGTGGGTATATATTTTTCCCAAGTTTCAATTCTTAGCTCCTTTTCCTCATTGCTCTTCTTACATTTATTCTTTTGTTTATTCATTTATCCAATAAACGTTTACTCAGTGTGATGAATTAATTCAAAGTATTGTTTTTAGTGTAAGAAACTTGAGCCTATCTTTTGGTTATTTATTTAAATTGAATCAGAAAATATGTTCTTTATGAGAATGACTTTTTGTTCCAGGAATTTGTGTTATATAACCCAGTATGGTTTCAATGGAGTTGAACATTCATTGCATTCTGAACTGTGTTTTTCAGAACTAACAATAAGGGAAACTCAACTGAAAACTCTTTTAGCAGATCACAGTACCAAATGTCCTCATGCGACCCAAGACTGGCTTTAGAGTATGAATGGTGACTTCTAGGCCAGGAGACATGATAGCAAGTTTATTCCTATTTTCTCAGGATCATACTACATCCTCTTCATCCCTGGTAGTATGTGGAAATAGGCAGTGGTTGTCTATGTTGTATTTCCACTTTGTCTCCTAACTATTCTTTCAGTTATCTAGAGCACTTGTCCTTTTTACCAGTGTACCTCTCACTGCTCTTCTGTTTAGGCCTATTTTTCCACCCTCACACTCCAAAATTAGTGCTAGAAGCTCAAAAACATCATATCCCCTACCTCAAGAATAGAAGGAAAGCAATCAATTACAAAGGCAGTGTATACAGAAAAAAACACCATAATGATAGGTAGATAAATCTAGATTCCAGTCATGGCTTTATGGCTGACTGATAACCCTCTTTTATCTAATCTGGAAAGTAGAGGAATTACACTGGTATAATTAATACCTAAGATTTCAACTCGTGAGTTTATAATTAGTTCATGCCAACATGAAGAATTTGCATTTTGATAGAGATAGCCACATTGTCCCAGGGGCTTTAATCACTGTTCTTGACCCTCTAGAACAGCGGTTCTCAACTTGGGGGTCGAATAACCCTTTCACAGGGGTCGATTCATACAATTCATAGCAGTAGCAAAATTACAGTTATGAAGAAGCAACAAAAATAATTTTATGATTAGGGGTCATCACAACACGAGGAACTATAATAAAGGGTCATGACATTAGGAAGGTTGAGAACCACTGCTCTAGCAGCTTTTGCTGCTCTTGGGCACTACTCCAAGTCTTGGCCTCCCTATGGCTCACATTGTATCCCACTACTACAGGAAGAACTAGTTAATATAGATATCTACCAAATGTAATAACCTTGAAGTTCATCTATGTTATAGCATATGTCAGAATTTACTTCCTTTTAAAGACTGACTAGTATTCCATTGGGTGGGTGTGTGTGTGTGTGTGTACACACTACATTTTATTTGATTCATTTTTTTCTGTCAACAGACACTTGGTTTGCTTCCATTTTGACTATTGTGAGTACTGCCACTATGCACATGAATGTACAAAAACGCGTTTGAGTCTTTGCTTTCAATTCTTTTGGGCATATACCTGGAAGTAGAATTCCTAGGGCATATAATCACTCTTATTTTTAATTTTTTGGAGTGACTGCCATACTGTTTTCCACAGTTGCCACATCATTTTGCATTCTCACTGAGATATTCTGACTATTCTATTCCCTAACAATATTTTGCTCAGTGATTTTTTTTTTTGTCTGATTTCTTTTTTATGTAACACTAACAAAGAAAAAATACTTCAATCAGGACATATGGCAGAAGGAGGGAGGGCATGAGCTGGGATCTCACCCAAAGTGCACATTGTGAGGGTGTATGACACACCCCCTGGGTGAAGGGCTCTTCTACAAATGGAACTTTACCTTGAAAGTAAGAACAATGTACCATTATATTATTTTGAATAAAGGTAAAAAGTGCTTTCAATCAATTATAAGATGATTCCAATCTCAGAGATGTCAAGATGTGGGGGGGTGGGGGTGGGAATGTATTTTAGACTTAATTCAATACTTTAGGTAGAAATACCAAAAACCCCTTCCAAAATTTTTTAATGTAAATTATACAACTTTTAACACAATCATTGTAGAGCAAGAAAGTAAAGGTAACTGCTCACCAATAATTTATGAAAAATTGTATCTTTCTCAAATGTATCTTTACCTAATTTCTAAAAGAATATATTTCAGGAACAGGTGTTTTTTCCTACCCAAAGTTACCTAATTACGCCTTACAATTTGGAATAAAAGTGAAAACCCACAGAATCCCAGATTTTGATTTCCATATATTTGTGATTTCTGATAATTAAACTAATAATGCTCATTTGTCTTTGTTTTGTTTAAGGATTGTTCAAGTTTAGAAGAATATAACATTGCTGCTGCATTACTCCCTTTGACAAGTGCTTTCTATAGGGTAAGTTTCACTGGTCTATATATAAGCTTGTGAGAATTTATAGGAATGTATTCAGTTTGATGTACTGTGGAACTGTATAAGTGCTGTCCTCCTAATATCCCTAAGACATATCTGTGTTTATATGACAGTTATCACATTTCTATGTGAAGGAAAATTAATATAAAACATTAAATCATCTCTTAAAGTAGCACCCACACCCATCACATCCCTGCTTGATTTATCTTTATAGCACTCTAAAATGCCTGAAATTATGGTAATGTGTTGATTTTTTTACATGTTTGTTTTTTCCCTGCCACTGAAAGTAAATTCCATGAGGCTGTTTATCCTCTTTGCTACTATATCCCAGTGCCACTTTTTAAATATTTATTGAATGAATGAATGATATCAATTGAGGCAAAAATTAGAGTTTACTGACAATTTCTGTTAACCTTCTGAGAATTTTCTGGAATGTTCAAAGTGATTTTTAAAATTCTGTCATATAAGGCTTAGCACCTGTGGCTCAAGTGGCTAAGGCACCAGCCACATACACCTGAGCTGGAGGGTTCAAATCCAGCCTGGGCCCGCCAAACAACAAAATTCTGTCATATATAACAGCTCTGTTTTCCATGTTCTTATAGCAAACAAATTTAGCAAGTTCTCCTTATTGTTTCTTTTCCTATGAAGGACTTGTAAAGAATTGGATAACCCCACTCTGAATAATGCACTTTACTTAATATATCTTTCTGAAATGTTCAGTAAGAAAGAATAAACCTGTGATAGCAGGCTGACTTGTTCACCCACATGCACAGTCCACTTCAGACAGTTAACAAGTTTGGCTAAACGCCATGCTGTGTCTCTCTTTTACCAAACTAATAATATAAAATTATCTTTTAGGGGAAATTTTAGCATAAGGAGTTATTAAGTAGTAAACAGGAGATTAACTACTAAGAGATAAGGAAATTCTAAAAAATAAGAATAGAATATAGAGAATAACTGCTATCTCTAGAGTTCAAGCAGAGCACCTCACTTGGAAGAAGGCCCCTGTCCAGAACTAGACTGATTCAGATCTTGTTGGAGAGGTGTGGCTGTGGCTACTGGATGGCATCAAGCTGCACACACCAAACTGAAAAGCAGGAAACTGCCTGCCAGAATGCTGGTAAGACTTGCTGGGAGACCCCCTGCTAG
Organism: Perodicticus potto; assembly: GCA_963574655.1. Classification (NCBI taxonomy): domain Eukaryota; kingdom Metazoa; phylum Chordata; class Mammalia; order Primates; family Lorisidae; genus Perodicticus; species Perodicticus potto. The sequence goes on along the minus strand of CAUYRH010025222.1, from coordinate 16,093 downwards.
GATGCTACTGAGGCTTCTGAGGTACCAGTGAAATTTGACAGGAAACTACCAAGTAGAGTACCACTGAAATGTTATGGAGGAAAGCACCCCTAGGTGTCCCACATAGCACTGGCAGGTTCGTGATGCAGAACAAGAAGGAAAAAGCATACCAGAACCAGGAAGAGAAGCCACTTTTACTTCAGGGTCCCTTCAGCACCTTTTACTGACAGAGCTTAATACTGTGCCTGCTGGCAAAGAAGAAATGTGTCTAAGGTCCAATTCCAGTGTCACGAAGCAGAGCAAAGAAGTATAGCTTTAGAGGAAAGAGGCACTGCATTGGTAACTGACAGAGAGGGTTTAGAAAAAGTAGAGCACACTGATTTCTTAGATATTTTCTAAATCTGTATTTTATGGGAAATTTTTGGTACATGATGGATTTGTTAATTCAGAAAGTAGACATAAATTGCATTATCATTGCCACAAATTGCAGATGAGCTCTTCATACTGTCTAGTCAATATAAACTCCTGCCTTGCTCCCAGGGACTTGACTTCTAGCTCTACCCCAGTCCCAGCTCTGGGGCAACCGCTTCAGTGGGTCCTGGGTGGGAAAAAGAGAACATGTGATCTCTGCATGCCTAACTTGGCACTCATGGGACCCTGTTGCCTGTGGAGCAGCTTGCTACTTGCTTGCCCTGACTTGGCCCTCCAGACCCCAATTACCCCCCACCTGGTCGGCTCTGACCCTATCTTCCACATCCAATTGATCCACCATCGGTACAGCTTCACTTTTGGCTCAGAGGCCCTGCTAAGAGGTTCTGCTTGCAGGCTTGCCCCCAGTCCCAGTTCTAAGGCTCCTATACCAGAACCTAAGGCCCCACCCCTGTACCACTAGAACTTCTGCTAGGTCCAACACTATTTCCAAGTCTTCAGCCCTGCACCTGGACCCCCAAGACCCCACTCCAGAGCCTCCACCAGCAAAGCAGGGCTAGGAGAGCTTCCCCAAAGTTCAGTGCTCCACCAGGGACTCTCCAGCCTCAAACCACCAGCACAGCAAATACCCACAACCCAGGAACCCATGACAATCTTACCCAGCTGCTGTAGTTAACCTCTGTGGGGAGGATCCTAGGTAGAGCAATCACCACAACACTAGCCTCAGTGAAAAGAATATCATCCAGCTTCCAGCTTGAACATCCTACACTACCAAGAGAGTTCCCAACAAGAAGCAAGAGTTCTCCAAACCTATTAACCTAGAATTGAAAAAAGAGGTTTCAGATGAGAAGAAACCAGCCAAAGAACCCTAGCAGCATGAAAAATTAGAACAGATCAACACCCCCAAGGGATCCCAACACAGCTACAGCAGTGAACTCCAACTACAAAGAAATTGTTGAAATGACAGAAATGGAATTCAGAATATAGATGGCAAATAAGATCGATGGAATTGAAGAGAAAACTGGAAACCAACAAAAGCCCAAAACTGCATCAGGCAATTAATGAAAAAGTTACTAAAGGCTTTGGCAAAATTAGGAAGGATATAACTGAACTTAAAGAAATGAAAGAGTCAGGTGGTGCCTGTGGCTCAAAGGAGGAGGGCGCTGGCCCCATATGCTGAAGGTGGCGGGTTCAAACCCAGCCCCGGCCAAAAACTGCCAAAAAAAAAAATCAAAGAATCAATTCAGGAATTTTCAAAACACACCAGAAAATTGAGAGACTTTCTGGAGATGAAAGAATATCAGAGCTTGAAGACAAAGCTCTTGAGCTAACCCAGTCATTTAAAGAGAGAAAAGAAAGCAAGGGCAGAGCAGTCACTTAGATATGGGACTACACAAAGTGAACAAACATACGAATTTTACATATCCCTAAGGGAGAATAAGAAAGTGCTAAACGCATAGAAAATTTATTCAAGGGAATTATTGTAGAAAACTCTGTATTGCCAGAGATTCAGACTTCCAGATACAAGATAGTAATCGAACTCCAGAAAGATTTGTAGCAAATAGGACAATCCAAGACATAGTAGTATTCAGCCTGGCCAAAGTCAAAGTGAAAGAGAAAATTCAGCAGGATAGCAGAAGACTTCTCAGTGGAAACTTACAAGCCAGAAGGGAGTGGGCCTCCATCTACCATCTTCTTAAACAAAACAACTGCCAATGTAGTTTTGTGTCCTACGACTCTTACGTTTCGCATTTGATGGAGAAATTAAGTCTTTTTCAGACAAGCAAATGCTGAGGGAATTAGCCAAGTCCAGACCTGCCTTGCAGGAAGTACTCAGACCTGCACTATACATCGATCAGCACAATATACACCCACCACTGTAAAAACCCCCAAAAGCTAAAGGTCACAGCCCAGCATCACACTGGCTCAAGAGGTAAAACAGAGCAATAAAGTTGCACTCAACAGGAAGAACAGAAACCCACCCCACTTAACCAGTTCTTTCAATAAATGTAAATGGTTTGAACTCCCAACAGACATAGGCTGGCTGAATGGATAACAAAATACAAGTCAAGTATCTATTGTCTCCAGGAAACACATCTAACCCACAAGGAATCGTTCACTCAAGATAAAGGGATGGAAGACAACATTCCATGCAAATGGAAACCAAAGAAAACTGCTATAGCAGTTCTCATATTAGATAACATAGACTTTAAAGCAATAAAATTAAAGATAAATGTGGTCATTATTTAGTAGTAAAGGGAACAATTTAGCAAGAAGACATAACAGTCCTAATGTTTATGTACCTAACACGACTGGGCCAAGATTCATAAAGCAAATACCACTTGATCTAAACAAAACAGTAAATACCGTTTTACAGTACTGTAAAAGTCAGGGACTTCAGCACCCCTCTAGAACTACAAGGCCTAATAAGTATTTATAGAATAGTCTACCTAAAAGCCACAGAATATGTATTCTTCTCATCATCTCATGGAATATTCTCTACATCCTAGGCCATAAAAAAAGTCTTAACAAATTTAAAAAAATGGAAATTATACCATGCATATTCTCAACCACAGTGTAATAAAATTAGAAATCAACTCTAACAGAAACATTTGTTTCTACACAAAGTCATGAAAACTAAACAACTTACTGCTGAATAATAGTGAAATCATGAGATAATTAAGATGGAAATCGAAAGGTTCTTTGAACTAAATGATAGAGGAGGCACAAGTTATCAAAATTTGTGGGATAATGTTAAAGCAGTTTTGAGAGGGAAGTTCATACCCATAAATGCCTACATCCCAGACACAGGGATGGGGACCAAGGAGGAATCATACATTGTTGCCACAACATGTACAGATAAAATTATCATTTTTTTAACAAAAAGAATCAAACCACATTTCACATTTTCATATTTTTTGTCTTCTTTTTTTCTCTTAGCATTATATTGCGGGGATCATTTCATAATAGCACATATACCTCATTACTTTTAGTAACTGCATATAGAAGGTTGGACAGTTAAATTCACAAATTCTTCCTGGAAAAAGTACTATGTAATTCATTTCTGAATATCACTACAAACCTTCGAAGTACTCCCAATTGGAAGCCAATACCAATGCCTAGTCCACCCTTAAAAGCACTTTTTGTAGGATGAGTTTATGAACTTAATTGTCAGACATGACAATGATGACACCACTGAAGACCATTCCAGGAAAAGAGTTCCCAAATTGTTTTGAGGGGTGGAGTAGGTGCTGGGGTCATGCATAGTTTCCCAAAGAGAGTACTTCACAGGTGACCATAGTGATATTCAACAATGTTTATAGAATGAGTTTGTGAACTTAATTATCTGACCTCAGATATCTTCTTTTTAATGAAAAGATGGTATAAATATACTTACTATTCTCATAAGAGTAGGATATTTCATTGACCCAGACAAAAAGTGATGTTTTATCTTTTAGAACTTGAGTTAATGTAAAGTATTCAAGATATTGCCCTTGTAATATTACCTATCCTGGATTGTTAGGAATTTAGTTAGTTGGTTAGTGGGTTGGTTGTTTTGAGACAGTCTCACTCTGTTGTCCTGAGTAGAGTGCCATGATGTCATCATAGCTCACAGCAACCTCAAACTCCTGGGCTCAAGTGATTTTCTTGCCTCAGGCTCCCAAGTAGCTATGACTTCAGGTGCCTGCCACCACACCCAGCAAGTTTTTCTATTTTTTTCTATTTTCAGTAGAGATAGGGTGTCACTTTAGCTCAGGCTGTTCTTGAACTCTTAAGCTCAAGCAGTCCACCTGCCTCAGCCTCCCAGAGTGCTGGATTTATGTGCATGAGCCACTGTAATTCATGCATCTTTAATTCATATGAATCCTTCCTTGAAGGTGGTATCTCTACAGCCAGGTTAAAAGTTTTAGAACTATGTTTTACTGTGAAAAATAATCTGTTATATGTATGTCTATTGTTTATATAGTGCTTCCATTTCCAATTCAGCAAACATTTATTAGACATGCCAAACCCTGTGCTTATGTGTGTTGCAGAGTTGCAGATGAGTAACAAGTGGTCCTTACTCACAAGATCCTAGTTGATATCCATTAATCTGCTATTGACAGTAGAGGAATCATTTCAAAGTTAATGAGTAACATTGAACACTTTTTATATAAAGATCATGGTTGTTAAATTAAGAGCCAGAGTATATTCTGAAAACATTTAAGCAGTGATTATTGTCTGTTACCTTTTTTTTTTTTTTTTGCAGTTTTTGGCCAGGGCTGGGTTTGAACCCGCCACCTCTGCCATATGGGGCCAGCGCCCTACTCCTTTGAGCCACAGGCGCCGCCCTGTCTGTTACTTTTTTTAGAAGGAAAATAATTATAGAGTAAAATAAGACACATTAGAGTAGGAATAGAACCAAAATAGGTTACCTTTGTATTACTCCTTCCCAACAATAGCAGTGAGCAAAAATGAAAGTCATAGGTCCCTTTGTGAGCCACTGTTTAATGTCTCCTTCTCTGGGCCCATGTTCTTTAGGGTCACTTTGCTGTATTTGCTGTAGTTTCTTTTTTTTTCTTTTCTTTTTTTTTTTTTTTGGAGACAGTTTCATTATGTCACCCTCAGTAGAGTGCCGTGGCGTCACAGCTCACAGCAACCTCTAACTCTTGGGCTTAGGCGATTCTCTTGCCTCAGCCTCCCGAGTAGCTGGGACTAGAGGCACCCGCCACAACACCCGGCTTTTTTTTTTTTTTAATTTTAATTTTTTATTAAATCATAGTTGTGTACATCAGTGCAATCATGGGGTACAGTGTGCGGTCTTCATCATTGAGGGTACGAGAAACCAGGTTACACTGATTGTAACATTTGGTACGTAAAGTCCCTCTTACAATTATGTCTTGCCCCCAAGAGGTGTGTCACACACACACCTGGCTATTTTTTGTTGCAGTTGTCGTTGTTATTTAGCTGACCCAGGCCGGAAAACCCTCCTGCCTCGGTGTTTGTGGCTGGCACCCTACTCACTAAGCTACAGGCACCGAGCCTTTGCTGTAGTTCTTAATAACCTTGATAATCTGGAGAGTTTCCTAGAATTTACCAAAATATGGCAAATCCCTTCCATTGCTTATTTGAGGCACACGTGTTGGTTATTGATACTCAGAATGATTCACAGGAAAGCTAACACTATTCCTTTGGTACCCATTATAGTTTATGTTTACCCTGGGAGGAAAAATAAATGTACCCTATTCATCTTAAATGCAGCGCCCTAAAGTCAAGCCTTCCCAGATTCCAAAGATCTCCCATGTGCACATCACACTTTGAGGGTGCTTTACAGATAGACGTAAGTCTTCAAAATAAGAGCATCATGCAGGGACTCATTCTCAGTAGAAATACATTTTCTCTTCAAAATTCACACTTAATTCAGCATGTAAAAATTTCTTTTCTATTATAGTACCTAGCCATACAGATTTATTTTTATGAACAAATTTATTGAAATATAATTCATATACCATAAAATTCATCTTTTTTTTTTTTTTTTTTTTGAGACAAAGTCTCAAGCTGTCACCCTGAGTAGAGTGCTATGGCGTCACAACTCACAACAACCTCTAACTCTTGGGCGTAAGCAATTCTCTTGCCTCAGCTTCCCAAGTAGCTGGAACTACAGACGCCCGCCACAATACCTGGTTATTTGTTGTAGTTGTTGTTGTTGCAGTTGTCGTTGTTTAACTGACCCGAGCTGGGTTCGAACCTGCCAGCTTCAGTGTATGTGGCCAGCACCCTACCCACTGAGCTACAAGCGCCGCCAAAATTCATCTTTTTTAAATATACATTTTAGTGATTTTAGTTTTTTACACAGGGGTACAACCATTCCCACAGTCTAATTTTTGAACATTTCTGTCATCCCCAAAGAAAACCTCATGCTCATTCATAGTCATTCCTTATTCCAAGAAGACCATTAATCTACTTTCCACCTCTATGAATTTGCTTTTTCCAGACTTTTCATACAAATGGAATCATACAATATATGTTCTTTTATGCCTGGCTTCTTTCACTGAGCATAATGCTTTTGAGATTCATCCATGTTGTTACCTGTAGGCTTATTTAGGACTGTTAATTATTAATCAAGAATTTTCCACACCTGAAGCGCATAAGTCACCTTTTGTATTATTTCAAAGTGTATCTACTTAGTATACAATATATAAACTAATTCTCTTGTAATAAATACATTAGGACAAAATATGAGCTGTAAAGCATGATTTCTCAGTAGTTTGAACAAATATAAATTTTACATTCTTGTTTACCTTATTTTACAATTCTTTAATGTCTTTATTACTAAATTTTGACTTTGGCTTGTACATTCTAATGAGCATCTACTAGCATATCCGACTGTAATGAACTTTTTAGTTCTAATTATTATTTCCATTTTGAAATATTTTTATATTTCAAAGCTTATAGCAAATAAATTCAAGGCAGAGTAATAGGAAAATCTCTTGAACACGACCTGAAGAAAGTCATTTGTAGAAACCTAACTTACCTAATCAACTGGAGAAGCAGAGAGTAAAGATGAAAGCCTACAGAGCCATATTATTTCCTAAGCTATCTCCTAAGTGGTGACTTTCCTGCCACTAGCAGACTCCAGCACTAGTTTGTTCCCCTACCCCAGCACCCCAATACACATAGGAGTTAACTGAAATCTATGTGTGTTTTTCATGTCAGAGCCTAATATTTCTCATATAAGTAAATATGACTTAGGAAGAATCTATACCACTTAACTAGTAAATGGCAGAGCCAGGACTCAAACTCAGTTCTGTTTGATTTCAAAGCTCTTTAAAAAAAAAAAAAAAAAAAAAACTATGATAGGGTTTTCCAAATGAGTCTCAATTTTTGAAGCATACCTTTGGGAATATTTTTTGTCTTTTTGCTTACAGATACTGAAATAGCATCCCTTATACCTTTTCATTTCTCTGGCCATTTTTATCCATATATTTCATCAAGCAAGGATATGTCATTAAGCTTTGACTTGAGGGGGCAAGGTTAGGATGTATGGTTTAACTGTTGTTATAAAACTATTTACTAAGTTCCAAATTTTCACATATATCTAATACAAAACATAATAAGTACTTAAAATGACACTAAATACACTCCTGAATTTCTCTGAAATTTTCGAACTTCCTTGAATACTGCCTTTGCCTTAGTCATTAATGTAAAGAATCCTAGTTGTCCTACTATTGATAGGACAGTTTGAAGGTAATTCTAGTTGATGGAATCCAAATAAACCTACTTTCATAGTATTAAGAAAATAAGTTAGCAGAAAAAAATTTGAAGATAGACATCAATGCTAGCTAAATCCAAATTTGTCCTAGAAAAGATGTGAATGTGTTTATTACACCAGATGCCTCCAGCACAATAGAGTTGTTTTGTTTTGTTTGAGGCAATGCCACTCTGTCACCCACGCTGGAGTGCAGTGCCATCATCATAGCTCACAGCAGCCTCCAGCTCCTGGGCTCAAGCAATCCTCCTACCTCAACCTCCTGAGTAGCCAGGATAACAGACCTGTACCACCGCACCTGACTAAGTTTTTCTATTTTCAGTAGAGATGGGTGTCTCACTTTTGCTCAGCCTGGTCTCCAACTCCTACCTCAAATAGTCCTCCCACCTCCAGAGAGCAGGATTACAGGCATGAGCCACCATGCCTGGCCAGCAGAATTTTAGAATAGCCAAAGAATAGTGTCTTGCTTTTATTTCCTCCCTTCATTTTCCTCTTGTTCTTTAAGACAGTTTAACATTCTTTCCTCCTCTCTTTCAACACAACCTCTCGCTGATTCTCTTCACTTTTTGTTTCAAGTTTTGAAGGGCTGCTCCTTTCCTAGTGTTCTTGGGAAACCTCTGCTTCTAAAAAACTGTAAATTATTATAATTCTTTATTAAATTTAGTTTACATTTACTATTTAAACTAGTGATATAAGGTATTTTACTCAGAAGCTCTAAAATGGATATTACTATTGTTTTTCAATGACTAATTAATATTATTTTGATATTATGAAATGTTTTATTATTTTTAATTTTATGGATTATTTTTCTGAACTTTTCAACTTTTTTTCATATGACAGTCAAAGGCTTAGGCTCTTTAGTTTGTTCTTCAGAAAAGGAGGCAGCCTGTTAAGACTCTTGTTCTTTGTCTATTCCGAAAGAAATTTAGTGTAGTTCAGTTCAGTAGCAACTGAACTCCTGTGCTACCATGTCCCAAGTGTTAGGAATACAAAGGGAACAAGTCAAGGTCTCTGCCCTCGAGGAACACACACCTATGTGGAGAAGATACCTTAGCAAAATAAATAATAGCATACAAGTCCAGCAGTTAAGTTCATGAACTTGCCACCATGCACTTACATTGGCAGCACTAAACAAACAACCTGGTACTGTTTGCTTTAGTGTATCATTGTCTTACGGTGTAGTGATGTGGTGATGTCTTGCTGAGTGGTGTGGCATGTTTTTGTGCACCATTGGGAGAATGTTGGAGCTTGAATTAGAGCAACAAACAGGCATTAAACTTCTTGTTAAACTTGGAGACATTGGAAGTGAAAACTTGGGAAGAGTGGAAGTGAAATCAGGCACACATTAGTCCAAGTTTATGGGGATAATTCCATGAAGAAAATGGCAGGGTACCTACCAATGGATTAAACCTTTTTCTGAAGGGAGAGAAAAGATCACCAATGAAGAGAGGTCAGGGTGGCCATTTAATCCTCACAATCATAACTTTATAAGGGGTAATCTAAATTCAGAACCCAGTCTCTTAACCATCAGTCAATCAATCAATAGATTAAGAAAGGTAATAATAAAATGATTGGTTTTAAGCCACCAAGTTTGGGCTATTATTTTCACATAGCAATAGATAATAGAAACTGGTACATAGTAAGTGCTATGGAAATGTTAGTTAATATTGTTATCATTGTGTAGATCATTGATGCTAGGTTGTGAAGTCAAGCCAATACGGAGCTATTGTAAGTACTTAGGGGAACCAATATCAATTAAACAATATTTTCCTTTGTAATGGAGTGTAGCTTAAAAGAAATATTGACTAATGTAAGAAAAGATATTTAAAGCACTCTAGTTTCACAAAAACAAAACTATAGTATATGCTAATCAAGATTTCACACTAAATTACATATTACAAATATCTGCTGAAGTTATACAGTTGTGATTTAGGATACTTGTCACCACTAAAAATTCTTTTTCCTCATGGTTATAATCAAACTTTTACTGGCTTCATTCATCCTGATGCCTGTGAATTTTTTTAGGAAAATTTCTGTAAAATAACAACATAAGTATTAATTGAAAATTCTCAAGGTTAAAAAATAATGAAAAGATTGTTTTTACTCAAGCAAGCCCTATAATACTTTTTCTGAAATGTTCTCTGGCTGCCTTTTGCCTTTTGCCACTTGCAATCTCTCAAGGAGACATTTGTATTGTTCTGGAATTTTTGTCTGTTTTGTCTGTTTACTAAGTAATTGATTTCCCCCAATTACATGTTTAATAATCTGATTATGTTTTAAAGCTCTGTGATATTACAAGGAAAACTGTGGAAAAATAACACATTTTTCTTTTATTGTTTTTCTTATAAAAATAAGTCATTTGTAAGGGGAGGTGAAGAAGTGGGCAAAGTTATAGAGACTATACTTGGCCAAAGCTAAAAGTCTCTTCTTTTTTCCATCCAAGAAAGTTAACTGAAGCTGACATGACTTCTGGGAAGTGTGTTGCTGCTGACATCTGGGTGTATGCCCCATGCCAAAGTGTTATCATGAGACTTAAGTCCAACAGGAGTGAAATTTGAGTCCTCTAGAAGGACTGAAAAATCATCTGGACAATATCACCCTATTTGGAATTAATAAACTATAAATTTTTGCAGCATAACTCTTTCTATAGTTATGGGAGATAGGATGCTGTGTAACAATTAAAAGTTAACTTGTTCTCCCTGAAACAAACTATGTTCTCAGTTTCACTGGCTTCATTCCAGTGTTTTAAACCTTGTGTGTCGTAGTACCTTTTAGAATTACCATCCAGCCCCCTGCAGAGTGCTAAACACATCTTTGTGCTCTGAAAAATGTTCATGGTTATTGTGTAATTTATCCTTAGCTGCCAGCACTGTGCAAACAGCTTTCTGTCCAAATATAAATCTTACCTTATTTAATCTTTGCTTCAATTCATATATATCTTTTATCTGTCATCCTGTTTTTCTTCTTGGACTTGAAAAAATGAGATTCTGTATCCAAAAATGCTTTAGGAATGCTTACTATGTTGTAAAAAGACAAAGGAGCACTAGTGTCTCTATGTTTATGATTGCTGTGTAATCTTAAAACTACCTTGAACTCAGATCTTTTGTTTTCTATGGTAAGCACTTGTGAAAGGCTTCTGTAGGCATTAAAAGGATTAAGGCAGACATCTCTAAGGATGAATATAAATAAATTATAGATATTTCTTATTCCTTTTTCTTAAATTTGAAAATCCTATGTCTTGTCATCCAAGCCATTGATAAAAATGTCAAAACCAGCAGAATTTTGTAGCAAGCCACTTTCCTTCCTTTTTATAGTAGCTTCAATCTATGCAGTCATTAGATGTGGAAAATTTAGATAATTTGGAATCAAATCAAGGAATGCCTAGAATGTCATATTAAGGAGTTTAAACTAATATTATTCCCTAGTCATTAAGGAGTATACAATACCATACCCTTGAGAAGGACAGTGACGTGATTCTGTTTCAGAAACTTACAGCAGTGGGGAAGATGCTTAGGAGGATAAAAGGTTAGAGCAACAGGGCCACTTAGTAGACAGTGTAACAGACGAGTGTTAATGAGGGTACTTAGGGAGAGATCCACATAGAGTTATAAACCAAACGCCCGCAGAGACCAAACCAGTAAGCAAATGGGTTAAGGAGGCCAAAAGAGGAGCTCATACCCCATCTGAGGGGCCCCCGTTGCTCAGCTGCAGCAGTTGTTGCTATGTAATTATGCAGGAACAGTATTACCATATCTTCCAGTTTTCCAGGAGAAGCTTGATAGTTAGATTTTATGTAAAATCTCCTTTTTTATTTTAATAGATTTAAGGAGTGCAAGTGGTTTTTTGTTATATGGATGAATTGTATAGTGGTAAAGTCAGGGCTTTTAGAGTACCTGTCACCCAAATAGTGTACATTGTACACTTACTGAGTTTCCAGAGTTGATTGTTCCACCCTGTATTACCATGTGTACACATTGTGTCCCTCCTACTTACAAGAAAGTATATGCAGTATTTGTTTTTATGTTCCTGAGATACTTCACTTAGGATAATGGTCTCGGGTTCCATCCAACTTGCTGCAAAAGACATCATTTATTTTTTATGGCTGAGTTGATAGGCACTTAGGATAATTCCATATCTTTGCAATTGTAAATTGTGTTGAAATTAAACATACAAGTGCATGTGCCTTATTGATATGATTTCTTTCCTTTGGGTGAATACCCAGTAGTGGGATTACTAATATGGTAGGTCTATTTTTAGTTCTATGAGGAATCACCCTACTGTTTTCCATGGAGGTTGTACTAATTTACATTCCCACCATAGTGTATAAATGTTCCCTTTTCATCACATCTGTACCAACATCTATTTTTTTTATTTTTTAGTATTGACTGTTATGACAGGGTAAAGAGGTATCTCGTTATGGTTTTAATTTACATTTCTCTGATTATTAGTGATGTTGAGTATTTTTCCATGTATTTGTTGTCAGTTGGATATCTTCTTTTGAAAAATGTCTATTGATGTCTTTTCCCCACTTTTTAATGGGGTTCTTTTCTTCTGGCTGATTTGTGTTCTTTGTAGATTCTGAATATTAGTACATTGTCAGATGTATAATTTGTAAATATTTTGTCCTATTCTGTAGGTAGTTTACCTACTTACTCTGTTGATTACTTACTTTCTTTTGATGTGCAGAATGTTTTAACTTTAGTCAAGGCCCATTTGTTTATTTGTTTGTTTATTTATTTTTATTTTTATGTATTTGTTTGATTTTGGTATCTGCTCTTAGGGTCATAAATTCTTTGTCGAGGCCACTGTCCAGAGGAGTGTTTCATGAGTTTTCTTTTAAATTCTTTATGGTTTCAGGTCATACATTTAAGTCTTTAATTCATCTTGAGTTAATTTTTATACATGATGAGAAATAAGGATCAAGTTTCATTCTTCTGCATGTGGTTCTCCAGCTTTCCCAGCACCATTTTTTGAACAGGATGTCCTTTCCCCAGTGTATGTTTTTGTCTGTTTTGTCAAAATTAGTTGGTCATAGGTATATGATTTTAATTCTGAGTTGTCTATTCTGTTCCATAGATCTGTGTATCTACTTTTATATTAGTACCATGCTGTTTTGGCTACATTTGCCTCGTAGTATAATTTGAAGTCAAGTAATTTGATGCTTCCAGATTTGTTCTTTTTGCTTAGGATACCTTTGGCTATTCAGGCTCTTTTTTGATTCCATGTGAAATTGAGGATTGTTTTCTAATTCAGTGAAAAATGATGTTGGTATTTTGATGGGAATTGCATTTAACCTGTAAATAACTTTGCACAGTGTAGACATTTTAACAATATTGATTCTTCCAACCCATGAGCATGGACTGCTTTTACATTTGTTTGAGTCATGTACAGTTCCTTCTCATCAGTGTTCTGTAGTTCTCCTGCAAAGGTCTTTCACTTCCTTGATTAAGTATATTCCTAGGTTTTTAGGGTTTTTTAGAAGCTGTCATAAATGGTATTATTGAGTTCTTGATTTGATTCTCAGCTTGGCTGTCATTAGTATATAGAAATGCTGCTGATTTGTGAGAATTAATTTTGTAACCTGGGTCTTTACTGAATTTGTCAATGCTAGGAATCTTTGAGGGGATAAAGGATTTCTGATATAAGATGATATTATTAGCAAACATGAATACTTTGACCTTCTCTTTTCCAATCTGAATGCCCTTTATTTCTTTTTCTTGCCTGATTGCTGTGGCTAGAGCTTCCAGTACTATGTTGAATAGAAGTGGTGAAAGTGAGCATCCTTGTCTTATTCCAGTTCTTAGGAAAAATGGCTCTCAGTTTTTCCCCAATTGGTTGATATTGGGTCTGTCATATATGGCTTTTATTATCTTGAGGTATGTTCCTTTTGTGCCTCATTTGTTAAGAGCTTTTATCATAAAGTGGTTCTTGATTTTGTCAAGTGATTTTTCTGCATCCATTGAGATGATCATGGTTTTTGTTTTTAATTCTATTTATATGGTGACTCACATGTATTGATTTGTGAACGTTGAACCATCCTTGCATCCTTAGGATGAAACCTACTTGATTGTGGTAAATTATTTTTTTGACATGCTGTTAGATTCAGTTTGCTAGTATTTTGTTAGGATTTTTGGATCTCTCTTCATGAGGGATATTGGTACATAGTTTTTCCTTTTTTGTTGAGTCCTTTCCTGGCTTTGGTGTCAGTGATATTGGCTTCACAAGATGAGTTAGTATTTCCTACTTCTTAATGTTATGGAACAGTTTTAGAAGGAGAGGCACTAGTTCTTTGTAGGTCTGGTAGAACTGGGCTGTGAATCCATCTGTGCTTTTATTTATTGGGAATTTTTTGTATTGCCATCAATCTTTCTGTTCATTATTGGCCTGTTTGGGATTTCTATTTTTTCCTGAATCAAGCTTGGGAGGTTGTGTATTTCCAAAAATTTATGCATTTCTTCTAGATTTTCTACTTTGTGTGCATAGCAGCATTCATAATAATCTTTTATATATGTATGGTATCAGTTGTAATGTCTCCTTTTTCATTTCTGATAGAGCTTATTTAAATCCTCTCTCTTCTTTTCTTCATGAATCTAACTGTGGTCTGTCAATTTTATTTATCTTTTCAAACTATTTTCATTGATTCTGTGTATTTTTTCTTTTGGTTTCAATTTCATTTAGTTCTACTCTAATCTTTATTATGTCATTAAATCTGAAATATCTGATTTTAGTCAGGGCTTCTCAGAGGCCTTTTTTTTTTTTTTAAATTAAATCATAGCTGTGTACATTAATGCAATCATATGGTACAATGTACTGGTTTCATTTACAATCTGAAATATTTTCACCAAACTGTTTAACATAGCCTTCATGGCATTTTCTTAGTTATTGTGTTAAGACCTTTACATTCTGCACATAGTCTCACCTGTACCCTTCTAAGATGCTCCGTAGGTGTGGTCCCACCAATTACCCTCCCTTCACCCACCCTCCTTCCTCCCCTTCCCTGCCCTGCCCCTTTCGCCATATTCTTGTGCTATAATTGGTTTATAGCCTTCATATGAAAGCTATAAATTAGTTTCATAGTAGAGCTGAGTACATTGGATACTTTTTCTTCCACTCTTGAGATACTTTGCTAAAAGAATATGTTCCAGCTCTATCCATGTAAACATGAACGAGGTAAAGCCTCCATCTTTCTTTAAGGCTACATAATATTCCATAGTGTACATATACCACAATTTATTAATCTATTTGTGGGTCGATGGGCACTTGGGCTTCTTCCATGACTTAGCAATTATGAATTGGGCTGCAGTAAACATTCTGGTACAAATATCTTTGTTATAATGTGATTTTTGGGCTTCTGGATATATACCTAGTAGAGGAATTATAGGATCAAATGGCAGGTCTATTTTTAGATCTCTAAGTATTCTCCAAACATCCTTCCAAAAGGAACGTATTAGTTTGCATTCCCACCAGCAATGTACAAGTGTTCCCTTTTCTCCACATCCACGCCAACATCTCTCGTTTGGGGATTTTGTTATGTGGGCTAATCTTACTGGAGTTAGAGGATATCTCAAAGTATTTTGATTTGCATTTCTCTTATGATTAAGGATGGTGAACATTTTTTCATGTGTCTGTAGGCCGTGCTCCTATCTTCTTCAGAGAAGTTTCTCTTCAAGTCCCTTGCCCACCCTGAGATGGGATCACTTGTTCTTTTCTTGCTAATACGTTTGAGTTCTCTGTGGATTCTGGTTATTAAACCTTTGTTGGAGGCATATATCCTGCAACCTGCAAATATCTTCTCCCATTCTCAGGGCTCTCTGCTTGCTGTGCAGAAGCTTTTTAGTTTTATCAGTCCTAGTAGTGTATTTTTGATGCTGCTTCAATTGCCCGGGGAGTCCTCTTCATAAAATATTTGCCCAGGCTGATTCCTTCAAGAACTTTTCCCAGCACTTTCTTCTTGTATTTTTATAGTTTCATGTCTTAAGTATAAATCTTTAATCCAGTGAGAGTCTATCTTAGTTAATGGTGAAAGGTGTGGGTCTAGTTTCAGTCTTCTACAGGTCACCAGCCAGTTTACCCAGCACCATCTTTAAATAGGGAATCTTTTCCCTACTGAAATATCTGATTTTGAATCAAGGATTTAGTTTATTATATCTCAAACAAGGAGCAGTATGATGACCCTGTGACTATTGACACAGTTTTGCTATCTTAATGATAGCTTGTGTATGTCAGCAGTGAAGAAACCTGGAGAGTGAGTAGTGATGAAATCATGAAAGGCATTTTCCACTGCTTGTTGAGAACTGAACATTTTTCCTTACAAGAAGTGTTCCAGAGCCTGGAAGAAGTGGTAGTCAGTTGATACAAGGTCTGGTGAATACAGTGGATGATGGAGAGTTTCCAAGTCCAGCTCCTTTAATTTGAGCAGTATTGTTTGTATAACAG
>CAUYRH010025221.1:0-40520 GCA_963574655.1 Perodicticus potto | reverse complement strand
AGCAAGACCCTAAAAATAAGAACAATTAGCCAATTGTGGTGGCATGCACCTGTAGTCTCAGCTACTCAGGAAGCTGAGGCACTTAAGCCCAGGAGTTCAAGGTAGCAGTGAGCAATAATTGGATCCCTGTACTCCAGCTTGAGTAAGAGAGTGAGTCCTGTCAGAAGAAGGAGGAGGCAGAGGAGGAAGAGGTAAAAAAGGTACAGAAATGGGGGTAGGAGGAAGAGGAGAATGGGAGGAAGATCTGTGCTGAAAGATGACATCATTTTTAGAAGCAGTTTAAATCTTAGTGAAAAACAAATTCTTTGTACAGATATATCTTTGTACGGTATCATGTTTGCATATACTTTAGATATCATCATTGTTCAGCCTGTTTAAATAAATATACGTAGAAAAAGGATGAAGTTGTGGAACAGACATGTACAAAAATCTCAGGCCTATTAAAAGGTGGACGCAAGCACTGAGGGCCAGAAGGCTGTTTTTTATGAACACAAAAATTTTGGACTGAAAAAAATTCATTTTTCTTTCTTAAATATCAGGAGAGTTGTAGTATCTGTTTTATGTTATTTTTTCTCTTAAAATGTATTTCTTACATTCTGTAATAGCTTTGGTATGAGAGCCATCTTACATAAATCAAAATAAATTTAAATTAAATGTTTCAAAACAGCAGGAACAAGGAGAAAAAAGTGCAATCATTTGTTGGATATAATCCTGGTTTATTTTGCAGTTATCAGTTTTCCAAGAAAATGATTAGTAAGATATCCAATTTGGAAAATAGTGATAAGCAAATGAGATAAAATAAAATAAGAAGATATCAAGATTTCGCTGTGTACTAGACTCTATAGTGGGTATCGTGGAAACATGGAACATTAAAAGAGAACAACTGTCCCCAAGTAACTACTACAGTTTAATTCAGGAAGAAAGAGAAAAGTGATGCACAATGAGGATAAAGAGGGAAAGGAATGCAGAGGATGTCACCAAAGACGGATTCTGTTGAAAGAAAATCTTTTCAATTTTCAACCTAGGAAAATCCATTCCCAGGTTTTCCCACTCAGAAGTTGTATTAGTTGACTACCGTTGTTAACGAATCACCTCCAACTTAGTGTCTTAAAACAACACAAATTTATCGTCTAGTAGTTCTGGAGGTCAGAGGTCCAACGTGGGTTTCACTGGACTATAAACAAGGTGTCGGCAAGGCTGGTTTCTTTTGAAATTTCTAAAGAAAAGTTTGTTTCCTTTCTTCCTTCAGCTACAGTTACTTGCCTTCCTTAAATGGCCCACCTTGACTCTCATTTCTTGCAGAGCTCCCATTTTCAAAGCCAGCAGCGTATCATCTTTCGGTCTCTCTGGAACTCTGGAGCTCCTGCCTCCCTCTTACAACGACCCACTTGAGCCCATGTAAGAAATCCAAAACGATCTTCCAGGAGAAGGGACACTAAGAAAGGGGCTTCCCCGGGGGGTGGGCAGAAAACCTGGCCAGCTGAACTAGGAAGTGTCTGCAGGGCACCTAAGAAAATAGGTAGAAAGTAACCTAGGTAACCAATGGCCAATGGGAAGAGACCATCGATGACCAATAGGAAAGGGAAATAATGCCCAGAGGCAGAAGAGCCAATGAAATACTTGCAGCCAATTTCAAAGGAGAGAGTAGTTTGACCCCTGCGCTGCCTGTGTGTGTAGTTTTCTGTCACCTTCTCTCATTCACGAGAAGTACCCACTTGCAACTCTTTTTGGAAATGCTGTGAACTTTCTCTTTGTTCTTCCTAAATAAAGTCTCTCTTTGCCACTCTGAAACGTGTGTGCGCTCCTCTTGGTCTCTATCCGCACTGCCTGTGCCGCTCCAGTTTTTATTTTCAGTTTCCACTCACTTTTGCTTTCAGTTACTGCCGGGCCTCAGTTGAACTTTGTAGCTCAGCAGAGTAATCAGACCAGATCAATTGGGTTGAGGAACCCGGAACCCCGACCCCCAACATTCCCATCTTAAGATTTTTAACTTAATCAGATCTGCAAAGTACATTTTACCATATAAGGTGACATATTCACAGGTGTTGGGGATTACCACATAAACAGCTTTGGGGCAAGGGAGGGACTTTTTTCTTCCACCACAATTGTGGGCAGGCCTTTTAATTTGAGTTAAAGAAATATTTTCCCCAAATATTTGCAAACTACAAATCCAGCAGGAGACCATTATCCAGAATTTACAACTCAACAAAAATGACAAATAGACAAATGATCTCATTAATAAGTGGGCAAAGGAAATGTGCAGACGTTTTTTTAAAAGACAGTACAAATTGCCAAGGACCATATGAAAAATGCTCAACTTTGCTAGTCATCATAGAAATGCAAATTAAAACCACAATGAGGTATCATATTACACCAGTCAGAATGGATATTATTAAACAGTCAAAAAACAACAGATGTTAAGGATGCAGAGTGAAGAAAATGCTTATAAAATGTTGGTGGAAAATGTAAATTATTACAACCTTTATGGAAAACATTATGGCTATTTCTCAAAGAACTAAACGTATAACTACTTTTTGATTTCAGCGATCCCACTACTGGGTATCTACCCAAAGGAGAAATCATTATATCAAAACTTTACCAGTACTTGCATGCTCATCACAATATAATCATGACAGCAAAGATGGGGAATCAACTTAAGTGTTCTTCAATTGATAAGTGGATAGAGAAAATGTGGTGCATAAATACTATTCAACTGTAAAAGAGAATAAAATCATGTCTTTTGCAGCATCCTGGATGGAACTGGAGGCCGTTGCCTTAAGTGAAACAACTCAGACACAGAAAGTCAAGTGCTAATATTCTCACTTTTAAGTGGGAGCTAAATAATTGGTATACATAGACATAAAGTGTGAAATACTAATCAGTGGGCATTAAAAGCGTGGAGGGGGTGAAGAATGAGAAATTACTTAATGGATACAATACACGTTATTTGGGTAATGATTGTACCAAAAGCCCAGACTTCACCAGTAAACAATATATTCATGTAACAAAAACAAAACTTCATTTGTACCCCTGAAATTTATACAAATACAAAAAAGAAATAGACTCCTACTTTGGGGGCTATTGAGATTGTTGCCACTAAAATTAATATTCCAACCCCTAGACAAAATGACTTAATTGCATAAAAAAGGATCACAAGGAGAATGTATTCTTGTTTTAGAAATTTTGCTTCAGGCTAAAGGAAATTAAGTTGAAAATAGTATCCACTCTGTGCTTAGGTGGGATCAAATGGGTGAGATAAGGCAAACATAGGGTCATCCTGTACACACGAAAATAGTCTCAGCCACAGCAAACCCAGCTGGCTTGGCAGTCAGACAATTTATACATAGATTAAATGTAATTGAAAATCCACACACAAGCAGTAGTTCCTACGGGTACTTGACATCTCAGGTGAAATTTTAAAAATTAATATAAACCACCAAAACATTTAAAAGAGGATTCAGTCAGAACTTAGATAGCTTTAGGAGATCATTTTTTGGTGTGGATGAATGGAATCCCAAAGTATGCTCTGACCCCAGTGTCCAGAAATTGTGAAGTTTATTTGAAGATGGATATCCATGGCACACATCCAAAACAATGGAAACTTTCCAGAAGAATAAAACTAGAGATTTCCGTTTCTGGTACCACTGCCGCAGTCATCTATAGAACTTCTACTCCTTATGATATATTGAACAAACCCCATTATGAACAAAACCCATTATGATATATTCCATGCATCATCTTTAGGCAGGTTAGTGGCCTGTAGAAACAATGTAAGAATTAATACAAGATCTCCATGCAAGAATAGAAATATTGTACACTAAACTTGGCTAACCCACTTGGTTAGAGAAGGGTCACTGTTCTAGGTGACTCTTCCTCTTCTTCAACCTACTCAATGTTAAGGCAACAGAGACATTTATGATGATTCACTTCTCCCTAATGAATAGTAAATATGTTCTCTCTTCCTTATGATTTTCTTAATAACATTTTCTTATCTATAGCTTATTCCACTGTAAGAATATAGTATATGACACATATAGCAACAAAGTATTTGTTAATTGACTCAATTCTTGTGGTCAATGGTAAGCTATTAATAGTTAAATCTGGGAGGAGTCAAAACTTACACTCAGATTTTCAACTCTGAGGGATCAGTGCCCAAACTCTGCATTGTTCAAAGGTCAACTGTATTTATTAGTAGTGAGGTAATATATTCCAAACCATATTCAGTGAGTGGGAATTTAACAAAGGTACAAATACCAAGAGGTGGGGGATATTAGAGATCATCTTGGAGACTGCCTAGTAGAGGTACCTGGAAAAACTCCCTCTATATTCACGTTCTTTAAAGAATGATAGTGTTAATGCTTTGGTATTTGACCATTTTAAAGCTAATTTTTTAAAGATGAATTCTTACATCCATCAAAAGTAACCAAAGCCAGATGTTAAAATAGTAAAGACAGATTTTTATCAGGACAAACTATTGCCAAAGAGAAGAGGGTCCAGTGTGAGCTGTACACAATTTCAATTTGTGCAGAGATGACTGGGCATTTTTAAGAAAGAATAAGAAAGTAGAGAGGGGCCTAGCAGGAGATTAGTAGAGTCAGAAGTGAAAAGTTACAAAGGGTTGATTAGGGTAAATGCCAGTTAAGCCAGCTGTGTCTGCCAGCTGCCAGTTGTCAAAAGTTGGGGTTCTTTTCTCTCACAGAGACTAGGAGGCCGGGTCCCTATCCTTTCTGATAATCACGTTCTGAAGGAATGGCTTTTTGCTCCTTGATAAAGAAATCTGGAGTGACAGAAGATACATATACATCTCACAGGGATAGATGAAGGATTTGCAATCTTAAACACTTTATAGTAAATGCAGGGTTCTGAGGAAAAAAGGCTGTGATTAGGTAGGCGCTGGCTGTAGTGAATGTAAGTTCTTTGGCAGGCTTTAGCTTTCTCAGGCAGACACTTTGAGGGGCTTCAAATCATCCTAGGGGTACAGCCTTGAGATAATAGAAACTATGCTGGTGTTTAAGTCTTTTAATCTGGGAGGAGGGACATAGGCAAATCATCTGTGCTGTAGTTTTGAAGGGCAAGATTGCAATCTTAAGAGGAGGGCTCAGTGGAGCCCAGCTAGCATTTGGTCAAGCAATGAATCTTTGTCATGTTCATCTTACGAATTGTTAAACCCATTCATTCTTTTCAGAGTCCCAGTTACCAGCACATTAATATGCAAGTTCAGTGGTAGAGAAGTCAGTATGGGGATAGTATATCTTTTCTATGCTATCAGTTCTCTACTGGTGACTTGAATCCATCAGCTAATTTATCCGCTTCTTCCTTGCCCCTGAGGTTGCTGACCTTGGCCTCTAAAACTCTTGGTCCCCCAAATGTAGAAACAATCAGCTCATCTTCCAGCTGGCTATGCCGGCTATTCTTGGGACCAGGGAGTACCCAGAACATAGTTTCCTCAAAGCCAGCCAGCCAGGCCCCAGCAAATCAGACAGAAATCTCTGAAAATTTCCAGACCTGGCCAGTTCTGCTCGACATCTGTGTTCCAGAACTGGGGACTCTCCAGTCTTATTCCAAACCCACAGAGTCAAATCTTGCTATAATATGTAGCTCTCATTTTCCATTTTCAATTGTCTTCTGATATTAGTGGTCAGAGCTGGCCAATTGTAAAAGGAAGAGGCGAACTTTGTTATGTTCAACCTTTTCTAGCAGACATAGTTCTGTGCATTTTCCAAACCAGACAGCCTTTATTAAAAACACTTCAGCAAGATTCTGGATTGTCCAGCACTCAGTTCCATACAAATGAATGGGAACACATGTGGGAAAACATCAGTTTATTACAAAGTTGAAATACTATGTGATAGAATGAAATGCAGCAGCTTCATCCCTCTCACGTCTATTGTTTTTAATGTTGGTATTTCTAATATTTTCCATGACATACTGTCTCACAAATATCACAAATACCTGAGTATTTTCCTTTTTTCTTCTTCTTTTAAGCTCTTCAAGTGATTATAGAAATAAGTCTTTGTGGAAAAATCAAGTTTTTAGTTACTCCTTTTATAAACTGTGGGACAAAATGGTTTTATAGTTCAACAACAGCATCATAATGTATGCACTATGTCTCTTAAATATTTGAGAACTAACAGTATGTATTCAAGGTGAATACTGTAATGATTTGATACATGTATACATTGATTACTGATTACCACAGTCAAAATAATTCACACATCCATCACAACCTATAATTATCATTTATGGGTATGTGTGTGCGAGAGAGAGAGTTGAGAACATTTGTAATCTGCTCTCTTAGCAAATTCTAAGTAAATAATACAGTATTATAAATATTAACTATAGCCACCATGCTGTACATTAGATCCTCAAAGCATATTCACCTTACATCGGAGACTTTGTGTCCTTTGACCAACATCTCTCCATTCCTCCCACACCCCAGCCCCTGTCTAATACCACTCTACTCTTGAAGCAAAGTGTCTTAAAGATCACTTCAGACTTGTTTCCGGGTATCCCTGAGCTTCAGCTTTTCTCACCTTTGAATTCATGTCAATATTCCCCTTCTCTCTCACGGCTGATGGAAAAAGAAAGGAAATAATATACATGACAGCTCCTTGCACAAGGTCTGTTACATAATAAAATGCAAAATTAATAGTTGTTTTCTCTATTGAAAAGGTTATAATTTTGTAGTTGTAGAGTTTTCTTCAGAAGGAAAAGAGGGAAGAATGCCAGGTGTTTGCGTATATTAATCTTCAGACTGTCATTCCAAGCCAGCTCTGTGACTCGGAATGTGAATTTCAGTCCCTTCAGATGGGTTGAGGGGGAGGATCAGTTGATTGTCTTTGATCCCTAGTTCAGTGGATGAATTGGCCTAAGATCAATTTTTACTTGAGTGTCTCCCATAGACACCAGATGACATTCATCCTTTTTACTCTTTTGTCTATTGGAACTGACTTATATTAGCAGTATCTCCAAACACATTGAAGTAGAAAGGAAACTTCTAAGCCAGTTAAATATGTTGGATGCTTACTATGTGCACAACGTGATCTTAAATTGAAGGAATAATATACTTTGGATAAAAAAGAGAGAAAGCGAAAACAATTTGGGGAGTTGAACAGAGTGCAGAAGAGGAAATGACAAATACACAATTTGTCATTTAGGCAATTGGGACTGAACACATGGATTATGTATGAGAGTAAATGACAACGTGCTTCCTCATTTGGCTGTCAACTCTGTTCTCTCTCTCTGTCCATTCACTGCTAGGTATGAGCTCTGCCAGATTTCTAAAATGAATTTTCTGTGCCCACTGCATACATTTCCTCTCCACCTACTTTTCCCTTAAGCCCCGTCATTTGCTTTCCATTTTCAACAACATGCCAAAGGTCACCAAGTGCATGGTTGCAGGGGTCACCAATGACTATATTATTGTCAAAACAGGTGATCTATTGTGCTTTATTCTACAGGATGTTCTTTAGTGTATTTGACATTTTTTCTCAATATATATATTTTTTTTACCTTGGCTTTTGAAGTCTTAATTTTTTGCCTTGGGCTTTTTCTGTATTCTAACCATTCTTACTTATCTTTCCTGGTTTTCTTTCCCCAGAAATATGTATGTGTCTTACTCAACTCTAAATATCTGTCCCTCAGATCTTTGATCTATATAATTTCAGCCTCGGAACGTAGCTACCCCCAAGCCCTAACTACACCTCATCAACTGTTGCTTCTCTGCTCCTTGCCTGCTAAACCTTTGTGCAGTTCATTCCCAGCAAGAGTGGCACATCCTCACATCAATCTTTCACTCACTATTCCCACCATCTCTTCTCTTCTCACATTTGACAGCCTTCTCACACTCACTGGCTACTCTCAACCATCTGGCCAACATGCCGTCCCAGAATAAATACAACTCTGCTGGTTGATCCACATTCTCTCACATTGCACAGACATTTTGCATGTCCTTCCTTCCTTCCTAACAGAGAAACACTTCAGTATCTGCCACTCCTTCTTGACTCTGTCTTAATATACATTTCCTATCTCCCCATTTTAAGGCAAATGTTCCTCTTGCTGTATTTTAAGAGTTGATACTTTATTTTTTTTGTAGAGACAGAGTCTCACTTTATGACCCTCGGTGCATTGCCGTGGCATCACACAGCTCACAGCAACCTCCAACTCCTGGGCTTAGGCGATTCTCTTGCCTCAGCCTCCCGAGTAGCTGGGACTACAGGCGCCTGCCACAACGCCCGGCTATTTTTCTGTTTTTGCAGTTTAGCCGAGGCCAGGTTTGAACCTGCCACCTTCGGTATATGGGGTTGGCGCCCTACTCAATGAGCCACAGGTGCCACCCAAGAGTTGATACTTTAAAAAGGCAGTCATCATTTGTCTTCCCTCTGCCTCCAATGCCCAGCATAATTTCTGACCCGTCACACACTATCACAACCTCTTTGTTCAATGAAAACATGAATAAAGCAAGCCAGACAGTCACTCGGTCCCTTTCTTGTGAATTCTCTGGTCTTTCATGTATAACTAATTTCTGGGCATGTCCATTTCTATGAATCTCAAATCCAATGCTCTCCTTATTGTAAATAATATCTCAGTTCACAGTGAGGATCTCTCTGCGAATTTCTCATTAAGGGGTTTCCAGGTGGCACCTGTGGCTAAGTGGGTAGGGCACCGGCCCCAGATACTGAGGGTGGCGGATTCAAATCCGCCCCAGCCAAACTGCAACAAAAAAATAGCCAGGCATTGTGGTGGGTGCCTGTAGGCCCAGCTACTCAGGAGGCTGAGGTAAGAGAATTGCTTAAACCCAGGAGTTGGAGGTTGCTGTGAGCGGTGATGCCATTGCACTCTGCTAAGGGCAATAAAGTAAGACCTGTCTCTATGAAAAAAAAAAAAAAAAGGACAGGGGTTTTCTCCCCTGTTGCACTGTGAGCTTCTTGAGAGATGGGCTCCTTTCCCCTAGAACTAAATGGTATTTAATCTATTTCTGTATACACATTTCCACTATTTGTTTAACTAAATGATTGGTTAAATATTAAACACAAACACTAGAAATGTAACTGAGAGTGAATTGGTAGAGAACTAAAACCAAATGTTTGCTCTGCCTCCAAGGCTTCCTACCCGGCCTTTGTCAAACCCTTCTCCATTATCAATTCCTCCATAAAATTCCTCGCCAGGTTGCTCTTAGCATGGGTACTTGGTAGATCTAGATCTATTTTTATAGTGGTTTTGAATGTACTTTTTCCCCCTTCACCCTCTCTCAACAATAAGCTAGCTAAGGTCATGAAAATCTATTTCCTTTATTAATAGAGGAATACCTGACCCACAGTTGTCATTTGCAGCCACTTAGTTGAACTGAGGCACCAAGGGTTGGGACCCACAGACTTTATCAAAGATATTAGGATTTGAAGAAAAGTGACTGGATACACAAAGAGCTAGATAGCAATAGAGAAGCCAACTTATAAAGAAACCTGAAAGCTTATTCCACAAGTCCTCGCCCTCTTCAAAAAACAAGACAGCTTCTGGGATGTTCCCAGAGGCAACACTTCTCTTCACAGGAACCCTCTCCATTATCTGCTCCAAAAGGTCCGGAAGGACTGTGCCAAGCAACCCCAAATCCAGTTACATGACTAATCTATTCAACAACCATCCAAATTCAAAGCCTCAAAGGTAACTTGCCCTACCATTTCCTACGAGAACATGTCTGCTTAATAACAGTGTGATAGATAATAAGACCGCCAATCACGGAGAGCTGGCTCATCCAGGCTAAAGGTTGATAATAATTACCAGACTAAACAAATCAGTAGAAATATGTCTTTATCTCAAATATGGATTTTAAAATACTGAAGAGTAACTTGGGAACAAAGATTCAATTTAATAAGCATCATGATAACTAGAACCAAATGGTTTAGCTATAAATGTCCTTTGAAATGGTTTTTAGATTTTTCTTTCTTTCTTTTCTTTTTTTTTTTTTTCCGCATGTCAGAGTAGATAAAATTGAAGAAGAACACAGATTCGATTCCTCCTGAACTGCTGTTTAATTATGTGGAGAGATAAATTAGATGATACCTGACACCTCTTAGGCTATATACACAGACACGTTTTAGACATCATAGATGTGAAATGAATGTAAATGTGCTAAAGCACTTTTTCAATTGAGAAGGAAGGTAAATAAATATTTACTGACAAAAGGAAGGGAGGGAGAGGGGAAGGGAGAAACTTTATTTCTCTTTTTCATATCTAAAAATACACTCATAATATAGGGAACAAATTTCCTAAATCTGGGTAACAATAATTTGTAGTTATATGTCTCCATCAAGGAAATCAATGTTACCAACTCCCCTAAAAGGCGATGAAGAGTAAAATTAAATTAAAAAGTTTACAAACAAGCATGTGGCATTTTCATCATCAAGAAGACATGAAATAATTTTTTTCATAAAGGATATTTTACTTTCAAACTTTCATTTCTGCCCTTTACATAACCTGTACGGTGTGTTTTTCCTAATGTCATTTTTCCTGGCTGAGAAGCACATTAACAAGAATAGAGGTTTTTTTTTTTTTTTTTTTTTTTTTTAAGTCGAGGTGGAGAGAACAGGGATATTATGTCACAACTGACTTCAAATGGAAGGAAAATACTGATTCCACATTTCATCCTGAAGAGAGAATGGAAATTAAAGATCGTGTTCACTAATTTTCCTTTCATACCCACAGTGAACCAAAGATTTCTGTGTTTGATTAACCTAGCATTCATCCAACTAAGAAATTGCTTCTTCATAGAAAATAATGTCTGTTCCAATACAAAGTAAAGCAGTGAGAATTTTTTTATTTCTAGCTATGCTAGATCTCATGAATCCTTGCAATCTTGAGGGATCGTGCTGCTGATTCTTTCTGCTAAGGACTGTTTGGGGTGTCTGAATTAAGTATCCCTCCTCGTGTTGACAAATACAGATAGATTCTTCCCATTTTCCACTATTACATGTAAATGTTTCCTTCTCCCACTTACTGAAACCCGCCTTTCTGGACCCTATTAATATACTTTAAGAAGGGGTTATGTTTGTTTGGAATATTTTAATTTCATTTTAGTGATTTTTTTAGCTAAAATATTCCTGTTTTACTCTACAAGTTAATTTTGAGTGGTATGAGAAAAACATGTTTCAAAACTAGGTGAGACTGCCTCTGTGAAATATCACACTTTGCATCCTTCATGATTATTAAATAGAAGATGAAATGTACAAGGATAGCATTTGTGTGCATTGTTTTCTTTTTTTTTAATTGTTTGGGGTTCATTGAGGGTACAAAGAATTAGGTTGCACTGATTGCATTTGTTAGGTAAAGTCCCTCTTACATTTGTGTCCTGCTCCCAAGAGATGTGCCGTACACCATAACCCCCAGCCTCCTCCTTCCTCCCCTCTCCCCATCCCTCATTCTCCTGCTCTCCGCCTTGAACTGATTTGAATTTTTCTCTTATGAGGGCATGTATTAGATCATCTACTGGCTTCATATTAGAATTGAGTGCTTGGATTCTTGCTTCTCCATTCTTATGATATTTTTCTAGAAGAATGTGTTCCAACTCTATTCAGATTAATATAAAAGAAGTAAAGTCTCCATCTTTTTAGTGGCTGAATAGTATTCCATGATGTACATATAACATACCTTGTTAACCTATTCTTGGGTTGGTGGGCATTCAGGTTGTTTCCACATTTTGGAAATTGTCAATTGAGCTGCAATAAACAGTCTAGTGCAGGGGTCCTCAAACTACGGCCCGTGGGCCACATGAGTTGGTGTGAATTGTATTTGTTTCCATTTTGTGTTTTACTTCAAAATAAGATATGTGCAGTGTGCATAGGAATTTGTTCATAATTTTTTTGTTTAAACTATAGTCCGGCCCTCCAATGGTCTGAGGGACAGTGAATTAGCCCCCCGTTTAAAAAGTTTGAGGACGCCTGGTCTAATGCAAAAGTCCTTATGATAAAATGATTTTTTTTTTCTTCTGGGTAGAGGCCCAGTAATGGGACTGCAGGATCAAAGGAGAGGTCTAATTTGAGTTCTTGCGAGCATTTTTAGATGTATCATTGGAGTGGGAAGTACCTGTACAAGAAATGAAAATAGAATATAAATTGAATAAGCAACGAAATTGTCAAACTAATTTACACTTAATGACTTTTCAACAAACATTAGATGTTGCATAATTTGTCACAGCATCTACTTTCCACCTGTTTGACTTCCATGCTTCCATAATCTGATTGTATGTAAGTATTCATTTGTAGTTGCCAAACAAAATTCCAAAGTCATACCTAATGATGTCAGCCTCACAATGCCATAAGCCACCTATCTTCTGGTTGTGTTTTCCCTAAAAATAACTTATAAAAAAAAGAATTTTGTAAGTATGCTCTGATAATCAATATCACTGTGTCATTAGTGTTAGAATTAATAATAAAATACTTTGATCAGCTGGGAGAAGGAAGTTACACAAGATGTGACCAGTTTCCAATGGCGCAGTGTGCTTCTCTTGCTAAAGCTATAAGGCTTTGATTTAAGCAGCTCTCCCTTCATTGTCTTCAATCACTTTTTGTTCTGAAGGTATTTATTTCCATGATTAGTGTTACTGTGGGACCCACTGTAGCTGATACACAATAAATGATCTCTCAAATATTTTCTCTCCTAAACAATCACTTGTAACTCCTGGCAACACTGGCCATGAAATAAACTCCCCTGGTTCCATAACCCCAGGGGTTAAAAGGGGCCTGATGGAAATTACATGCTGAACCTACAAGAAATGTAATAAAGTCAGTCTTTCCCACTTCTCTCTCTCTCTCTCTTTTTTTTTTTTTTTTTTTTTTGGTTTACATAGGAACCTGTGTTTGTAATGTAGCTACATGTTAACTCAGCTATAGACAGAGTCCTCACTGCCTGCACCTTCCCAATGCTACAGAATTCCTTTTCCTAACATTTATCAAAGGTATGTTTTAAGGTTAGAGATGCTTTTTAAGGCACTTTAGTCTTTCCTTACTAGAATAGTTTGATGCTTTGTTTGTTTTCATGTTCTCTTAGAGTTTCCAAAATGATGCCCTTTCTCAAAATGTACTTGATCCCTTCTTTCTCTTTCCTTGATCTCTGTACCTTATAGAATCAATGGTTTATTGGGTTTAACATGCTTCTACAAGATGGATTTATCAGCACATACCCATTCACAGCAACCATGTCCAGCACTGTAACCACCATAATCCTTGTCTTTTTTGTTAGAAAAAGCCCGTCCCTTCTACCTTTCTTCTTGCTGTATGGTTTAATTCCTTTTATGCATAAGCACCTTCCTTGTGCTATGGAAGCAGCATGTGGGAGAAATCACTTTTTGACTTCCTAATCAGAGTTGTTTCCCCTTTGCTATGAGCAAAAGTTCAAGCCATCTCTAAAATACTGTAAATGACTCTGCCAGTCTTCCTCTTGCCTGGCTGTTTTTCTGGACAAAGCAGAGGAAGAAGAGAAGAAAACCCATGATCCCTCCAGCAGCTTACAGCTGAGTGAAGAGCGCATGTCCCAGCAAAACTGGCAGTGTGATGAGAAAGGTGCCATTGTGCAGATCTGCACCCGGAACGCAGCAAGAGACACGCCCAGATCTGCCAAAAAACTCAGGGGAGAAGTCATTGGGAAAAAAAAAAAAAAGAAAGAAAAGAAAAAAGAATAACCCTTAACAAAAAATGGCAATTTCTGTAATATCTGTACATTTACTGGGCAGATGGGAACAGATGTTATAGGTAGAGAAAATAGCCTGTATGCCACAGAAAGGGACCGTCTCCTTGCTAATACAAGGAATTTGGTGGAGTGTGTGTGAGTGTGTGTGTGTTTGTGGGTACACACGCAGATGTTTATGAAAGAGTGTTAATGGAAGCATTAAGGAATTAAATATTGAAAGATGAATGTAAACAGGCTAGTGGATTTCAGCTAAATGTCTTTTACACCATCCATCCTATGGACAATCAGAGGCCATTTGATATTTAGTGGTAAGAAAGATTTCTGACATTGAGTGGATGACCAACCATGAAGAAAGATATTAAAAGCTGAGAGAAAGATACAACAACTGAAGCAAGAGATGACACAGGCTGATGGGTTGATGCTATGGCTATTTTGTATTTAGTTGTAAGAAAGATTTCTGATATCAAGTGAAGAACTGACCATGAACCATGAAAAATGATATTAAAGTTGCAAACCAATAGCAGGGAGTCAGGGACTTGTGAAAACAAACCATCCCTAACCCCCGTCCACTGGTATTCAACTGTCAGAAACACAAAGAATGATGGATATGTAAGTGAAACAAGAGGTGACACGAGTTGATGGTTGATGCTATGACCATCAACTCGTGTTGATGGGAAAGGTATGACTTGGTGGGGAAGGAGGCTTATTAACAGGACTTCCTGTTAACATGTGGATTAAGTAGATGCTAGGTGTGAGGTAGAGGGGAGATAATTGAGGTGATGTCTAAAGTCACAAGAGGATAATAGAAGAGTATGTGTGGGAGAGGGTGAGGTCAGTAATGAGACAACAGGTGAGCATATCCAACTGGAAACAGAGTATTTTTGTTTGGAGCTCAGCTAAGGGATCTGGTTGCAGAAACAAATTTGAGACTCATCCCACCAAAGGAATGAAGATGAAGGCATGTAAAAGGATGGAATTATCCATGCAGAGTAGTAAGAATTGAGGAATAAGAATAAAGTCCTAGTGAATCTCAACATGTAACATCTAGACAGAGGAAAGAGAGCTGTGAAGAACACTGAGAAGTGGCCAGAGAGA
This sequence comes from Perodicticus potto, assembly GCA_963574655.1. Taxonomy (NCBI): domain Eukaryota; kingdom Metazoa; phylum Chordata; class Mammalia; order Primates; family Lorisidae; genus Perodicticus; species Perodicticus potto. The sequence continues at coordinate 25,745 of CAUYRH010025221.1, read as the reverse complement.
TAGAAAATAATTCACTTAAAAATGAAACTTGGACCATGGAATATTATGCAGCCTTAAAGAACATAATTTTTTATTGAACTTTTCAAATTACTTTTCCCTTATGTCCAGAAATACTTGGCATTGTAGTATTAATTTTTTTAATTTTTTAAAACTATTTTTTAAATAATTTCCATCATTGTTTTCTCCACATGGTCCCTCAACTGCAATTAGTTCTATCTGTATACATATTGCTACAGTATACCAATATAATTTCTTTTTCCTCTCTTCAAAGGACTCCAATGCTTGTCATTTCAACAGTCTTAAAATATATTTCTGGCTCCAGAATCATCAGATTTCTTATAGCACACACCTTAAATGTTGGGCTAGCTACAAAATACGTTAATACTGGACTATCTACAAAGTTTCTCAGACACTGAATGACGTATCTTATACATGAACGAATACACCATCAAGGTTATTCATTGCTTCACTCACATCTCCATATCCTCCTGGTCAATAATCCTGTTGGCTCTACTGTCAATGTGTACAGACTCCAACCACTTCTTACTATACTTAATAGGCTTCTCCCTGAACATCACCTCTCACACAGGCTATCATCAGGGTCTTTTAACTGGTATCTTCTATCTGTGCCCCACCTTTCCTCTCCTCACTTTCACCCCCATCTCATAACCTATTTCCAATCTATCAAAATCCCCTGCATTTTGTTGCCTACATTGCTGTGCTTAGGAGTCCCATTGCCTCTCAGACCTCGCCCCTTCCAATCTTCCCCCTCACTCTCTTTGCTGCACCCACAGTGAACTCCTTGCTCCTCTGCAGCATGCCAGACTTGCTCCCCCACAACACTTAGCATCTAAAAAAAAGTAACCTATCATCTAACTCCAGTAAGATTAGCCCACGTAACAAAATCCCAAAACCAGAGACGTTGGCGAGGATGTGGAGAAAAGAGAACACTTCTACATTGTTTGTGGGAATGCAAACTAATGCATTTCTTTTGGAAAGACATTTGGAGAATACTCAGAGATCTAAAAATAGACTTGCCATTTGATCCTATAATTCCTTTACTTGGTATATACCCTGAAGACCAAAAATCACATTATAACAAGGATATCTGCATCAGAATGTTTATTGCAGCCCAATTCATAATTGCTAAGTCATGGAAGAAGCCCAAGTGCTCATCAATCCATGAATGGATTCATAAATTGTGGTACATGTATACCATGAAATATTACACAGCCTTAAAGAAAGATGAAGACTTTACCTCTTTCATGTTTACATGGATGGAGCTGGAACACATTCTTCTTAGCAAAGTATCTCAAGAATGGAAGAAAAAGTGTCCAATGTATTCAGCCCTACTATGAAGCTAAGTTATAGCTTTCATATGAAGGCTATAACCCAATTATAGCACAAGAATATGGGAAAAGGTGCAAGGGAGGGGAGGGGAGAAAGGGAAGGGTGTGGGTCTTCTCATCTGGGAGATTCAGGCAGAGAAGCCAGTTGATCAGTTAATTTAGGGAGAAGATAGAACAGAAAAAGAGGTTAGCATACTTTTGTTTGATAATGTATGGATTATTATCTTTACATATATGGAATACTTATAAGATAATGGCAATAGGTAGAATTTTGTTCTTCCAATCCACTAGGTAGTCTTAATTTATTTATTTATTTATTTATTTATTTATTTATTTATTTATTTATTTTTATTGTTGGGGGTTCATTGAGGGTACGAGAAACCATGTTACGCTAGTTGCATTTGTTGGGAATTCAGCTCAGCTTCCATAGCTTAGTGGTTAGGGCGCCAGCCACATATACCAGGGCTGGTGGGTTCCAATCCACCGCGGGCCCACTAAACGACAGCTACAACAAAAATATAGCCAGGCGTTGTATTGGTGCCTGTAGTCCCAAGTACTTGTGAGGCTGAGGCAAGAGAACCACCTAAGCCCAAGGGTTGAAGGTTGCTGTGATCTGTGATGCCAAGGCACTCTACCAGGGCCAACAAAGTGGTAAAAACAAACAAACAAAAAATATATTGGTTTAGGGATTACAAGTACAGTTTTGTAATATAGATATTGTGCACAGTGGCAAAGGTTGGGCTTTTAGTGTAATTATCATCGTAATTGTGTGCATTGTATCTATCAAGTCATTTTTTTGTCCCACACTCCCATCACATTCTCATCCTGTCTCACCCTTCCAAGTTTCAAATGTCCATTATTCCGCTCTCTAGGACTGGGTGTACACATTGTTGGGCTCCTACTTAGAAAGTGAGAAAATGTGCTATTTGACTTTCTGTCAAAGGAGTAGAAAGAGTTGTTACGGTTAGAAAGTAGGCTAGAAAGGAAAATATGGATGTATGTGTAAAGCTAAGCCAAGGAAAACATATGTGAAGGTTCTTTCAGATAATATAATTGGCCTGGCTGTCTAGCTGAAGATGGGAGATAGAGAGAGATATAGCTTTAACTAAGCTGACTCCCAGTCTACTAATAACAGACCACAGGTCAGATGTTGGATTCCCAGACACAGACAGCTCCAAGAGAAACAGCCTTGGAGGGAGAGGAGGGAGAATGCATTCAGTTCAGGAAATATTGAGTTTATGCTGCCTGCAAGAAATACAAATCTAAAAGTCCAAGTGTTTTCTCCTCTCTGCTTTCCTCACTATAGTCCCTTCACCTCCCCTGATTTCCTTGAGCCTTCTCAGTCCCCAAATCCTACCTAAACTATAGTCTAAGTCTGTTCATACCATCAGTCATAATAATCTTTGTCTGCTTGCATTTAGTTGAAACAGTTACCCCAAAACATATTAAATAACAGTTATCCAAATGCAGCCTTCTCGTCTTTTCAATAAAGCTGCTCGGACCTAGTTGTCTGGCCCAGGTAGGAGATAGGGTTTGACACATTGGCTAGGCAATTCTGTCAGCTGTTTTGCTTTCAATTCAATAGCAACTAGAAATGAACAACTTATCAAGTGAGAGAAAAATCAAGTTGGGGGCTGATTTGAGAGAAAAATGTAGGTTTTGTGGCAAATATGGTCTTATTACTGTAAATTGTTTGTTCCAGCCATAGCGAGTGACAGCTGAGATGTGACAGAGGAGAGAACATCGTTTCCCAGGGCAGGGTCATAGGCTCTGTTGGATTTTGTGTAGATGGTCTGCCGGGGCCATATTACACCTTAATAGATGGACTCCTAGGCTGTGCCCACCGTCATGTTTTGTACATTAGTGAATTATTAGCTTTTATTGTATGTAAGGAAAGAGCACCTGCCTAGAGATTAATAGATATTGAAATCCATAGCTATCAGGGTTGGAGTAATATTAAGGCTCCCTTCACCCTCCACCTTCCAGGATAATAAAGCTTTAATCTAAATTAGGTTTTCAAAAAATTACATGCAACAATGAAGAAAGACACACACCAGGCTGATGTTCAGAATATACAGTAATTGCCCGTGGGTATGCACAACGCTTGTAGCTGATTAATCGTGAGCTTTGCATACTATTTAGTTATTTTATATGTATGACCAAAAAGTGTCACTAATATTTTTAATGATACTCATGGAACAACTGTTGTTGCCTAAGAAATCGAACAGAACACTGGTATCAAAAATGTATACCCTTTTCCTACATGAAATAACATTTTTCAGAGAAAGTATCTTAGCAAGAAATAAGAAGTATTCAAAATTGATTTTCTACACATTTTGTATAGCGGGAAAAGAATTGTTCTGTATGTCTGACTTTTGTGCTTTTACCCAAATTAAAATAACTATGGAATTAAAAGGATCCCAGTTACAGTAGAATGGAAGGGCAACTTTAAAATTCTCAAATTACTATCCATGACTTTTAGGATGGAGGATGTGGGTGAGTGTACTTAATAAGGAAAGCCATGTTTCTGTTGTTTGGAGAGATGAGTTAAAAATGGGTAAAGAAAAAGTATAAAAATTAATTCAGCTATAATAAACTAAAGTTAAAGTAGCAAATTAAATGCAATGTTTAATTTTTAGACATAGCAATAAAATTATAGTTATAAACATGAATACATAGATTTAGCTATATTTGTGTTTATATTTTGTAGCTCTTCCTTCTAAAGGCCCTAAATATAAACATATCCCTACAGCAATGAGCACACCTAGCTCTCAGATTTTTGTTTTTGTATGCTATGCCCTACTAACAGAGGCATGGGTTCCTTAGGGAAGAAGCCGAGTCTAGAAGCAGAGTCCAAGATGACTGTGGAGCATCTTACTGGGATATAAAGCAAGGAGGTGCTACAGAAAATCATGGAAAAATGGGAATATGTCAAAAAGACACGGAAGCAGGCTTAAAGTGTCTGTCACTAGGCAAGTTTGGGACAACGTTATAAAATTGGATAGTGGCAATAACAGAATATTTATAAGATAAAATAAGCATCTATGATTCCATACTAGTATAAATGAATATATAAATCAGTGGTTCTCAACCTTTCTAATGCCACAGCCTTTTAATACAGTTCCTGTAGGTCGCAAGCCACAGGTTGAGAACCGCTGATATAAACATATGTGGAAAATTTTTAAAAAGCTATAAAATCATCATTTTACAACCACCTAGAAATTACTGATTTAACCATGAATCAATACTGTCTAGATAGAATGAGTGAGACAAGTGCAATGAGGATATTTACATATTGCAAATTTCTCTTTCACAAATTAGTTATAATTCAAAAAGGAAACATAATTACTTTATAGTGGATGAATTTCATGAAACTGGCAAAGTAAAATTTAATTTAACATCACCAGTCATAACACATATCAGCAGTAGAAAGAATATAGAATCATTTCCATGGCATTTCTGCCAAAAATACATAACATTAATCTACTGATGGTGAAACATCAGGAAAACCCAAACTTAGAAACTTTCTTAATGGAGAGTTATTGCTTCTACCCCTGCTTCACCAACTGATAACAGAAATATGTTCAGACACCAGAAGTGATAGGAAACAATGAATTCAATATGAACTTACGACATAAAGTAACAAAAATAAAAGTAATGATTTTGCCTTTATGAGCCGGGCACTCTTACCACAAACTACTCTAGTGCTATAAAAATTAAGATGAGTAAGGATCTAGGCATGAGTTTGATTGTCTGAGGTTCTCCGTATGTGTATACAAGATCATGCTTGGGTCCAGCTTATTTCACTTACCATAATGTGCTCAAGTTGTATCCATGTTGTGAGGATTGTAGGATTTCATGTTGTCACGATTGTAGGATTTCTTTCTTTTCACATTTTCTTTACCCATTAATTTGACAAGCTGCATATTAATATTTTGGTTATTTCTATGTCTTGGCAAAATATTGAAAAATACTGCAATAAGCATGAGAGTGCAGATATGCTATTGAGATCCTGAGTTCAATTCCTTTGGATATATATACCCCAAAAGTGAGATTGCTGGACCATATAGTAGTTTTACTTTTTATATTTTGAGGATCCACCATGCTGTTTTCCATAAAGGCTTCATATTTTAGATTACCACCAACAGTGTACAAGGATATTCTTTTTTCACATCCTTGCCAACACTTAAAGATATTGAACTCTTCATACACCTGTTGACCATCTGTATGTTTTCTTGGGGAAATGTCTGACTGAGTCTTTTACTCGCTTTTAGTAGGATACATATATATGTATCATATATATATATATATATATATATATATATATATAGAGAGAGAGAGAGAGAGAGAGAGAGAGAGTTGGTGTTCTTTATATGTTTTGTAAATTAATCCTATATTAGAAATGACTCACAAATATTTTTTACCATTGCCTTTTCCTTTTTTTATTTTTTCTGATATGCAGAAACTTTTTAGTTTGACATAATCCCACTTTTTTACTTTTTGTCCTTATTTTCTGTGACTTGAGTGTCATATCTAACCATTGTCATTTCTAATGCCAAAAGCTTTTCTTCCTGCCTTCTTCTGTTTTATGGTTTCAAGTCTTTTGTTTAAGTCCTTAATCTACTTAGAGTTGGTTTTTGTGTATGGTGTGAGATAATGGTTCACTTTATTGTGTGTATATCCAGTTTTCTCAATATCATTTATTTATCCTCTGTGTACTTTTATCAAAGGCCAATTTATTCTTTATCCTTTGTGGTACTTTTATCAAAGGCCAATTGATAACACATTGATATATGCATGTGTTAATTTGGGGGAACTCTATTCTGTTCCATTGGTCTATATGTCTGGTTTTGTGATAATATCACACTTTTCTGATGATTGTTCTTATTGTAAATTTTGAAATCGAGAAGTGTAATGCCTCCAGCTTTGTTCTTCCTGTTCAATATTGCTTTGACTTTTCAGAGTCTTTCGTGTTTCCATGTAAATCACAGAATGATTTTTTATATTTGTGCAAAACATTCATTTGTGGTTTTGATAGGGATTGCATTGAATTTGCTTTGAGTAATATGGGTATTTTAACAATATTAAGGCTTCCATTCCATAAACAAAGATATCTTCCCATTTTTTGTTGTCTTTTTAATTTTCTTTCGACAGTGTTTTATAGTTTTTAGTGTATATGTCTTCTATCTCTTTGCTAAGTTTATCCTTAAGTATTTTATTCTTTTTGATGCTGTTATAAAATAAAAATTAGCTTTTCAATTTTCTTTGCACTTTATTTGTTATTAGTTTATACAATTTACTGATTTTTTTGCACATTGACTTTTACTACCTATAAAATTCACTTGTTAGCGCTAATAGGTTTTGTGTGTGTGTGTGTGTGGTCTTAAAGATTTTCTAGATATATTGTTATGTCATCTGCAAATAAAGATGATTTTCCTTCTTCCTTCCTGAATCAGATGGTTTTTCAATTTCTTTTCCTTATCAAATTACTTTGGCTAGGGCTTCTAGTATTATGTTGGATAGAAATGGCAAGATTGAGCATTGTTTTTTATTTTTTTAATTTTTTTATTAAATCATAAACACATAGATCATGTATACATTAATACACTTATGGGGTACAATGTGCTGATTTCATATAGAATTAGGAATGCTTATCTCACATTGGTTAATATATAGCTCATCTTGTTTACTTAAATATTTTGTTAAGACATTTATACACTCTACTAATGGAAGTCTTAGGCATTGCAAACAGGCAAGAGAAGGCAATTAAGAGTGAGTATATTTGCCTTAGTACATATCTTAGAGAAAGTCTTTGCACTTTTCACCATTAAGTATAATGTTAGCATGGGTTTTCATATATGATCTTTATTATGTTGAAGTAAGTACCCATTTATTTAATTTGTGGACAGTTTGTGTTATGAAAGGGCATTGAATTTTGTTAATTGTTATTTCTGAATTTATTGAGATGATAATGTGACTTCATTCTGTTACAATAGTAGAGTACATTGACTGATTTTTAGACCAAACTTGCCAGGTTGCCAAGGTGAACCAGCCCAAGTCAGAAACAGAGCAGGTCAAAATTCTGGTGCTGATCAGCAGATACATTTTGCTTGTAGTGTATGTCTATTTCATTTTTACTTAGTGTGCACAAATAAATGATACCAGCATTTAGGCATAAAATTGATTTTCTTATATAAACTTTCTTAAAAGTTTGAGTCACGTAGGGTAAAATAGTAACTAAATAACAGTAGAGATAATTTAGGAATATGGCAAAAAATAATCATGGAAAGGTACATAAAGTTTTACCAAGAACTTTATTTTTCAATGATTTTACATCTTCCATGAAAACTTTCTAAATGACTCCTGTATGAAGTTATTTTTCTTTTCTATACCTTATTAAACTCACTGCCTATATTTCTCATTTATTTAATCAATCTTCTGTTTTCTGTGTTGTTTTTGACAGTTTTACTTTGATATACTGTTTATTTACTCTTTCAGTCAGTATTTGTTGAGGAACTGCCATACTGTTAGGCACTGCTGCGGTTTGTGGCTGAAGGCACATTAGGAACAAGGAATTCACACCATTGAAAACAAAATTTTGGAGAATGGCATTGTGACATATAGTATATTTGAGAGGAATTAAGATTCATTTGAAAGCAATACTCAAATGGCACGTAATTTACAATTACTGTCATCCTGTGCACCATGATCTGGTCCTGGGAGCCATGTGATGCAGCATTGAGTCAATCTTTTCTGCAAGAACTCTTCACTGTACATGTACAGACCTCAAGGGTCTGCATTCTAGCTGAAAAGACAGTTAAGTAAATCATATATTTTGTTACAAAAAATCAAGTAAGTCAGAATACTAGGATTCTGATATCTGAGTGGCGTACATAGGGAGGGATACATTTTCCAAAACAAGAATCTATTTTACCTCATGGTTTTTAATTTGTATGTCAAACTCATTTAAGTTTTGTGCCAAAATCTTGACTGTCATATTTTCAATCTAAATTATGTATATTTTTCCTTCCTTTAGTTTTGTACTTAACATTGCAAAAACTGAAGCAAATTTGTGAGTCTTGATGAGATTTTGGCATTTAATGAAGAAAATTCATACCTAAAGTGCAAGTACTAGACATCTTCAGTATAGACGCGAAGCCATTTCCAAGTCACTAGTCTTTAAGGCCTTTACTAAAAATTAGATTTATTATCATAAAACAGTAGATAATCATTTGTTATCATAAAACTCTTTACCACCAATCCACTAGCATTCAAGAGTGAAAGACTTCCTTCTTGAACTTCACCTGAAGGCATGCAGTCATACCTAGGAAACCTTGTCTATAGCCACTGCCTTATACAGTTTTCCTACGCATATTAATAAGTTTTAGGTTGATGGCACCATGAGATATTTGTAATATAGGTATTTCCTACATAGTCATTTATGTGATCTTGAAGTCATTACATGATTCCAAGTTCATCTCTCTCTTTTCCTTTCAAGCTTCCTTTTCTCTCCCTCATTTTATCTTCCTCCCTTTATGCCTTTTTCTTGCATTTTCTCCCTTCTATATTTTTCATCTTTTCTTCCCTTTGTCTTGTCTTTATTCTCCAAGTCAGAAAGATCGTTCCTCCTTGCTTAATCAATCCAGAAGGCTCAGGGATAGTAAATTTTTTTCCCTTATGTTATATCAAACACGAAAGAAAAGGAAAAGATTTAAAAATTCAACTGTTTATATGCCTAGCTCAAATCCACTACTTCTTCAGCAACATCCCTTTCGAATATCTTTTAAGGAATAAAAATGTACATTTTCCTTGGGCTATCTATGTAAATCCAGATTATCTTCTTGTAGCCCCACTGTTCTCTCTGAAATCATGACTCTAATAACTTCGTGGTTGCATCTTGAAGCAGCATGTTTTACACTGAGAGATAATGTAGTCCTCCTTGCTGGAAGATAGTAGTATGGGATTGGCCCTTTTCATTGTGTGTTGATTGACAGCTCTGTGCTCTTCCATGGTTATTTGTGATAATCATGTGGAAAATCATTACAATGATGCATGTTTAATTGAGGGACTACCAGAATTCCTGAGTAATATAAGCTAGGTTGGAGGCAATCTAAACCAATTCTGAAAACCAACACTCAGTCAAGACTAAAATAGGGGCATCTGTGTCTTCTCTGAAAATATGTCTTGAGTAATTATTATGAATACAAAGGAATCCTAAAAGATTAGAATTTCACCACAATTACTGTTTCTAACTGCTTTTTAAAGTATATAAATAAAATAAATATAGCACCATTTTACAAAGCTAGCCTTCAGGACATTAAATAGAAGAGATTTCTATGGATACAAGAGCAGAAGCTCATGGCAAAGTTTATAATGTAATAAAATCTGTTGGTTTTCTACAATAAATATGGGCACCTAATCATCTAAAAAGTCATTGACAATTTCTATTCTTTTGACTTATGGTATTTATGAAAGTTAAGTAAAAGGTTTTTGTCTCATATGGCAGATTTTTCCCACAGCAGGGCAAAACTTCATGAAATCTGGGCGTATGAGTAGACAACATAATTTTTCCCACACATCAGGTACAAATGATTAAATTATCTTCATGAATATGAGATTATGCATGCAAAATAAACAAATTTAAATGTGTATACAATTACCTGTAATCTAGAAATGAAGTACATGTTGTTCATAAACTATAATTATTTGCTCTCACACACAGATATTTTTGTGGGCTAACTGATGACTGGTATCAGAAAGAGTCCATGAATTGTCACTGCTCAAACTTGCTAGTTTTTATGGTAGCATGGTAAAAGATTTTTTTGTGTGCTTTTAAAAATGTTAAAGGCTCTGAAATCTATTTTCTATCACCACAACCTGCAGAGACTTGATTTTATGGACGATTAGGAGAAATTTTACTCAGTTATAGAAATTATATTAACCTAGAGAGCAGTTTCGGTTTTGCATAATTTTCCACGATTCTTTACCTCTCTAATAATAAAGATTTCCAAAAACTACTAATAGATTTCTTTTAACACTAATATTTCAACTTGTTGGCTATTCCGAGGGAGGTTTCTCTGGTGATGATATCATTTAAAATGTAATTGTTGCACTCAAATATTTATTTTATTTCCTTGAACTATTAAGTTTTCATGCGAAGCTTATAGATTCTTTTGTTTCATGGACCATAAATAACCCCCAATCCACTACTTCAGCACATTTCCTAATTGTAATGCACCATGTAATGTTATAGGCCATTATACAGATGTTTTCTGTTACTGTAAAGTGGCAGACAGTGACATTGAAATGTTTGCTTGCTTTAGAGAGATAGTATGAACTTCACCATGAGTCTTAATGTAGCAGTGCTATTAACTCCAGAAACCCATATTGATCAAACACTTTTGCCCTTCCAGGAAGCTGTTACATTGGAATCTTAAGCATGATCATGCAGTGAAAAACCAGGCTAAGTTTTTCTAAATGAAGCACAAATAAAAAGATAGGGATGTTTCTCTGATTCATACTTCACTATGTATCCTTTCCTAAGAATTTTGACAATTGATATCAAGCACACTGTTCTTGTAGAAAGTTCTTACGTTGTATTCTTCGATGCACGATTAAATGATGCTACTCTCTTTGTCAATGTATTATGATAAAACTAGACTCTCAGATTTTTGGTAGATGGTCATAGTCATCTTCATGAAGAATGAATGAACTCCAAGTACAGAGGGAAGTATCCCTACTGAAAAGGCATGATGTATAATTTTTTTTCAACAGTAACATTTTCCTTGGAAAGGGAAGTTGTTATCTGAATTTCTGCCTATAGACGCAAGTTGGATATTAATAAGCCATTTTGTGGAGGCTAAAGAAAGATTCCAGCTCACTTTAAAGCCATGATACATTAACTATTAAATTTCAGCCAGTGTCAATAGTCAGTAGGAGAGAAAGCTGGAACAAGATGGCTGGATAAAAACCTCCAGCTATCGTCCCTCTGCACAGACACCACATTCCACCCCTACATACACAAGCAAGCACTTTCTTTTTTTTTCTTTTTCTTTTTTTTTTGAGACAGAGCCTCAAGCTGCCACACTGAATTGAGTGCTATGGCATCACAGCTCACAGCAACCTCCAATTCCTGGGCTCAAGCGAGTCTCCAGTCCTCCACCTCCCAAGTAGCTGGGACTACAGGTGCCCAGCCATTTTTTGGTTGAGGCCATCATTGTTGTTAGGTGGCCGGGGCTGGATTCAAACCCACCAGCTCAGGTGTATGTGTCTAGCGCCTTAGCCGCTGGAGCCACAGGCGCCGAGCCGCTTGTGTTCTTTTTATAGCGGGGCTTGCTCATGTCTGCCAAAGGGTAACCCCGTAAGGAGTGGTGAGAGTTTACCAGTAACCTGTGATTGCCTGTCCGACAACCATTCCCCACCTTGCCATCAGGTTAGTTGAACCTGATTTCATAGAGGTATGAGACAGCCACGGCTTCAGGTAGGCCGGGCCCTCCCCAATACGGATGAAGCTGTGGGGTGGCATAGACTGCTGGTCATCCCCCGATAATCATTGCCCCTCTTCCTTCTATAGTAATTGAAACTCCAGTTTTTAGCTGGACCCACTGTTGTGCAGAGGAAAGACACTGATCAGCTTCTGTTGCACCTAGGTAAGGCCACGTGACTGGGATTTGCCCAACGGGAGTAATCAGATGTGATACGTACAATTTCTGGAGGAAAGGGACTTTGTCTTTTCTCTCCGTTTTTCCCTTCCTCTGTGCTGGGATGAGGACCAGAAGTCTGAATCTGGAGCAGCCATCTCTGGGCTGTGAAGCAAACTGGAGGGGAAGATTAGAAAGAATCCGCAGGTCCCTAACTGCAGAGCCAGACTTTCAAGTGTGAAAGAAGCCAACTTCTACTTTATTTAGCTACTGTTAGATGAGGTTCTTTGTTTCTTTTAGAAAGGGCAATTCTGGGCGGCACCAGCCACATATACCAAGGGTGGCAAGTTCGAACCCGGCCCCAACCAAACTGCCAGCCTGGGTGTATGTGTCTGGTGCCCTACCCACTGAGCTATAGGTGCCGCCAAAGTGCCTTGAATCTTAAGTGTTAAGAGAAAGCTGCTGTGCCCGCAAGGAGAAGAGCTATTCTCTGCGCAGTCCACACCCCAGAGTGGGATTCCTCTGCCAGGTTATAGTGGTGAGAACCTTAGCCGTGACTGTGTTGTACAGGGTGCCAGGCCCCCTTGGGGCTGCTCTCCTATCCAGCCCTCTCCTCCCCGGGCATCTTTGGACTTGGGCTTGAAAAAGGCCTCCCCTCAGGGAAAGTGATGAGGTGTCACTTTGGAGTCTCCATTTGGCTCTTCTAGTCTCTGTCTCAAATTTTCTCAACAGAGTAGGATATTTCAAGATCTGAACTGATGCTTCTGCCTGGCAGCATTCCCTGTGACGGCCCACCCTTTCCCTGCTCTGCTCAGCTGGCCCATCTGCTTTTGTTATCTCAGGGAAGGCTGCTATCATGGAATGAAGAGGATGAGGGGGGTTAATTCTGAGGCTTTTGTGTTGCCAAAATCATATGTATTTTTTAAATTTAAAATAACATATAGTAAAAGAGAAAGGTTATCTCATTCCTTGTACTCTTTACCACCTATAAAGTTCCCTACAGCCCAGGGAGAAAGTGTGAGAAGCAGAGGAAAGAAAACAAGGCTGGCTTGCCTGCTGGAAGTGGCAAGACCCCCACATTGACTTGGGGAACCTGATAACAGGGGCTTGTATCCCCATTCTTGGGAGAATCCAGGGAATTTGCAAGGGTCCAAAGATCAGGACAGGCCTGGGTAATTCAGTGAAGAGGCACTGTTGTCACAGGGAGAGCTGGCATGCTGAAGGCACTATGGTTAGACATGAAGGGGATGTACCCCAGTTGGCAGGATGAGGAGAGAATAAGGCATGCCAGAAGATAGCAAGGAGGAGTTGGAAAGAGGACAACAGTGCATCCCACACACATATCACTTCAGCACTGGCGTCTATTGCTGGGCAACTCACCATCCCAAATGGCTGCTGGAGCTCCAACGATCACAACCAAGTTCCAGGTGGACATGAAGAAAAAGCAGGGGAGGACAAAACAGTCTCTTGATCAGATGAATCAGCATTCTTTAAGTGACCTTCCTGGAAATCCCACATAAAACTTCCACTCTTTAGCTCATTGGCCAGAATGAGGGCCACACCATCTACAAAGGAAGCAGGGAAATGTGGCCTCCTGGCTTAGCACTGCGTTGAAAATTGGGTCACATACTGCATAGGAAGGGGAAAATGGATAGTGGATGGCATACAGCAAGCCGCCCTTTTTTTCTGTTCGCACGTTTTCTTTCTCTCTCTCCTTTCCACGTCTCTGGGCCTCATCTCTTCCTCTCTTTCTCTGAGTTCCAGCCTCAGTTTACAGCCACAATCCTCCCAGGCCTGACGTATATCCATCACCTCCATACAAAGGGACACTGTTCCCACCCCGTTACGGGGACTTGGGAGAACATGCCACTGTCATTGTGGCTGCCTGGCCCACATGTCTTCAGTTTCATGTGGTTGCAATAGATACGCTTCCTTCCTGATTGTGATTAAAGCTGCAGCCCATCTCCTGCTGCCCATTGTGTCTGGCGGTCTGTGTGCCGACAGATGCCCAGGGACCCACCCCATAACCTCCAGTAAGGTGACCCGACAGCTCCCTGAGCCGGAGCCGCCTTTGATACCAAAAGCCTACAACACGGGTGTGCTAGAAAATGCTGGGGGTCTCCCCTTTGCTAAGGGGCAGGGAGGAGAGAGAAAGAAACTGACTTGTAAGTGACAATCACAAACTAAGCCTGTGCTAATGATTCTCAAAGGTGACGTCCTGTGCTTTTCTCTTCCACCGAAACTGTGAGGTAGGCATGTACTTTTCTCAGTCTGGGCTCCAGCCAAAGCAGAGCTGGAGACAGAACTTGGGTACAGGTAGTTTACGTGGGCGGTGATGCCAGAAAAGACAAGTGAGGAGGTGGTGTGTTGGGGAAGTCTGATAACTGGTTCTCTCTCCATCAACAACTACAACAACCCAGCTGAAAGCGTGCAGTGATTTCCGTGGTGTAAATATGACACCATGACTAACTTTAAGTCAGCATCATGAGAAAGAAAGTGTTATCTCTGAGGACGATGATGATAATGACAACGGTAATAATTCTAGCTCATTTGTGAAGACGCTTCTACTTACTCCCCAAATTTAATGTTTCTTTGCAGTCAGGTTAATCCGGTCTTTCAATCTTGTCTTAAATCATTGCGTTTTGCAGAAATTCTTCACGGTTTCAGGCATGTGGCTGTAGACCCTTCCTTAATATAACAATGTTGTTATAAAATTGAAAGAAATGAAGCAAAGAAGGGAGGAAAGGAAATATAGGTGGTGCATTACTGGGCTGGCCACAGCTTTGCAACAAACCGTACCAGGTTATTTGTTCATGGGGGACATTTGTAGAGAGGCATTTGTAGAGTGAGGAATTCTTAGGCCTCAGAAGGATCCATCAGAGGAACAACATATAGGGAATTTGACAGTAGGCTCATTCACTGTCATGTTGGTCAATTTTGTCCCATGGAACAATGACTCATTAAATTTCTGGGTTGTGATCTCCACCCAAGCAGCCATAGAGGAAGCAGGATGCATCTCCGGGCCTGAGTATAGGGGGAGAAGCCAGAGCCTCGATGGCTTAGCTCAGTGCTGGGACCCGGAGCAGGCATGACAAAGGTCACATGAAGGCTTTGCCTTTGCTCCAAGGGAGACAGAGACTGCTGTGACGATTCAGACGTGGGGACCTAGAACATGGACTTCAGCTTTTCCCTGCTGAGAAGGACATTTTATTTTCCCCAGAACAGCATAATATGCCCAAGCCGCCCAAGAACCATCTATTTTTATTGGGACATGTTTTAGCTCAGATTGCCTAAAAGATAAAGCTTATAATTGTGGAACTAACCAAATATGAGGGGGACCGTAAATTGGGTCCCATGCATTTTGAATGTCCAAGGAGGTTTGAGAAATGATACATGCTCATTGAACTGAGTTTTGAGGGGTGAAATCTGGGGCTCCAGTCTGTGGGTAGACAATGTCAGCTGAGGGGCAGAGAATTGCACAGATGATAGAGGCAGGGTTGGGGGAGAAGAGAAAGTTGAGGGGAAGGCAGAGAGGCTTTTAGAGTTTCCAGAAGTTCAGTCTGGACTGTGCTATAAATGCCCTGTCTCAGTTTCCTTGAGATCTTTAGCCACATCTACATTACTTCCTAATATGTTGCAGAATTAATCCATTCGGGGCAGTGGCATCAGCCCAAGTGTTTGAGTTCAGCCTCCAAGTAGGCACAGGGCAAGCTGAGGGTGGTATTGAGATGTCTGTTTTACCTGGGTTCCACCAGGTGCCAGCTTTTCTCTCAAATTGGTCAAATTCTTGATTTCTTGGCTCTGGCTTTCTTCAGTGGAAAAGGAATAGAGGATGGGGCTTGGGAACTGGGTGGGAACTAAGGCAGTTACAGCAGGGCAATGAACAGGAAGACCACAGTGAACTTCAACAGGAAGCAGCTGTCTAGGACACCACTGCTACTACCCCCAGGAAGGAATTAACCCCCCTGTGGCTTTGCCTCACCCCTGCAGGTTTACAGCCCAATTAGCTCACCAGGCAGACGTGTCTATCTCCTGCTTTCAAGGGAAGCCAGGGAACTATGGTGAGAGCCAGGGAACTGTGTTTCAAACACTACTACACATGGGGAAAGGGAGTGGGTTCTTGTAATTCTACTCGGAGAAGCAGGAGCACAGAAGGATTTCTTCTTTTTCTATTGTCTATAAGATTTGGCAAGATCTGTTTTTTGAAATTATCTTCTATTTTTATTTATAAATATTAGTTGTCTATTTGTTGAGACTTTGGAACAATAAAAAAAAGTATCTAGCCAAAAAAAAAAAAAAAAAAAGCAGGAGAACATCACCATTAAAGGTGTAGCCTCAGGAATCAGACGGCTTGGATCTGAAGTCAAGCTCAGCCATTGGCTTGCTTGGTGTGCTTAGCTAAATCACTTAATTTCTCTGCTTTTCAGTCTCCTCGCCAATGAAATGGGGCAAAACTAATCCCTACTTTAAGGTATCATTAAGTGAGTAGAGCCCTTAGAATAGTGTTAGGGTCAAAAATTGTTGGTAGCTTGTATTCATTTCCCACGGTTGCCATAACCAATTTCCACAAACTGGGTGGTGCAAGACAACAGAAATGTATTCTCCCAGTGTCTGGAAGCTAGAAGTTGGGAATCAAGGTGTTAGGAGGTGGACTCTGTCTAGAGCCTCTAGGGGGAACCTTGTTCCTTGCCTCTTCTAGCTCTGGTGGAGCCTGGCATTCCTCGGCTGGTGGCCACATGACACCACTCTCCACCTCTGTCTTCACATTGCCTTCCCTCCTTTGTTTTCATCTCCTCTGTTTCTTTTTACTTTTCTTGTTTTTTTTTTTGTAAAGTCAGAGTCTCAATTTATAGCCCTCGGTAGAGTACCATGGCATCACTCAGCTCACAGCAACCTCCAACTCCTGGGCTTAGGCTATTCTCTTGCCTCAGCCTCCCGAGTAGCTGGGACTACAGGCGCCCGCCACAATGCCCAGCTATTTTTTTTTGTTGCAGGTTGGCCAGGGCTGGATTTGAACCTGCTACCCTTCGTATATGGGGCCGGCGCCCTACTCACTGAGCCACAGGGGCCGCCCTCCTTTGTTTCTTGTAAGGAAGTTGTCATTCGGTTTAAGGCTCACCCATATAATCCAGTAGGATTTCATTTTGAGATCCCAGCTTAATCCCACCTGCCAATACCCTTTCTCCAAATAAGTAGAGTTTAGGTGGATATATTTTAGGGAGCCAATACTCAAAACTCTTTTTGCCTCCCCCCAACTGAAAAAAATGGTTAAATGCCAGATTATCAAGCCAGTAGATCCCTCATTAGTGTGTTCTGTTTGGTAATCCTGTGGGAATTAGTTGCTGGGGAAGGGGTGGTTTGCATGGCCTGAGTCAGGAGCACGAACCTACCTCATCAACGCACCAGAGGCCAGAAGGGCGTTTTGGAGCTCAACTAAGAAAGACCCCAAAGAACCAAGGGTGGACAAATGGTAGCTTGCTCCCAAACATACCACTTCCTACCTTGAGGCCCATATTGTCAGCTTTATAAGGAGCTGGGTAATTGAAGATTTCCCAACCTGAGCTAAGATGACTGAAGGGCTTGAGGTTGTATAACTTCTGAGACATCTGCAGTGGTAAAATGTCAGTCGCCACAAGCCCTCTCATGCAGCAATGAACTTGACCGCTGTGCAAAGCCAGCCTCATGTGCTTCGAGAATATGATTCTTCTTGGAAGTACTTGCGGAAAAGGTGGAAGGCAAAGTCCAAAGGCCCAGAGTTTGTTCTGTTTGTACTCTGCCGGAGAGTGGCATGAGAGAGAAATCTTGAAATTTTTCAGTAAAAATTCAGGGATAATTAGGAGTAGCTGCCTTCTTTCCGTATTATCAAGACCCATGCTGCCTTTGATACACAGACAACACTGTTCTATTGCCACTACAGGTGGCAACCGTTGAGTTTG
This sequence comes from Perodicticus potto, assembly GCA_963574655.1. NCBI lineage: Eukaryota > Metazoa > Chordata > Mammalia > Primates > Lorisidae > Perodicticus > Perodicticus potto. The sequence continues at coordinate 7,820 of CAUYRH010025221.1, read as the reverse complement.
TGTCTTTTTCTCCTGTGTGTGTTTGTGTGTATACTTTCTTGGTAAGAATATCATAATGTCATTTTTTTATCTTCCATAATAAAAAAACCGCATCTCCCAATCGGTCCACCTCCCTCCCCACCCACCCCTCGGAAGCAGACTCTAAGACAAAGATTTCAGTATAAGTTGTTGATTTGGGAGGAGATTCCATTAAGAGAGTAGGAGGAAGTGAGGTGGAGGAGAAGGAAGCCGATCATGTGAGTTGCTGGGTGGGTTTTCCCAGTGGACGGCGAGGTCTCAGGCTTGCTAGGGATCGTCAGAAGATGGTGTGAAGCCACGCCAAGGGCGAGGAAGCTGGCACTTACCCTCCCATCCTCAGTCCTCACTGTAGTTCGACATCCCAACACGTGTGTCAGGAGAGAAAGCCCTCACCCTTCAGACTCTGTCTCAAAAGAAAAACAAAGTCAGACTGCTTAGGAAAAGGACTGTGCCTTCACACCCTTGTAAATAAGGAGAGCAAAAAAGAAGGGCTCGAGTCGAAAGGCTTCCTAAATAGAGCTAGCCTCAAGCATGATCCAGGCCTTAATCCTAACTTAATCCCATGCCACTTAAGAATTCTGCCGAGCGTAAAGGTCTTCAAACATATTATTCTTTGAATCCCAATCTCCTTTGGGAGCTGTGATGCCAGCTGTCTCAGCCCAAAGCCTCTAGACAACATAGCCGGAGGCAAGTGACTATACAGCAATGTTTTATTGGGAAGTGCAATCCCAAGGCTGCTGAAGTGCGGGAAAATGGGATTGTGACCAGGAGTGAATGACAGCAGATAGGAGACGTACATGCTGAGCTGGCAAGAAGGGCAACCGATTGCACCACCTGTTTGCTGTCCTCCGATTGTCTCCGGACTGCATGCTTATCAGGACAAGAGAAGAATTCATGCTTCCAAATACATTTTCCACTTTTATCCTTGTTTCCCAGAGTGCAGTCCTCAACACAGGCTCAAATTTACTCTCTGTATTAATTTTGCTAACAGGGTTGAGCCTAATCTTTCTCCCCTACTGCAAAATCCCCTTGTAATAGTCCCCTGAGTCAAGTGAGCCTCACCTGAGTGTCAGAAAGTTTTCTTTGACAGTGATCAGACCACACAGAAACATTGGCCCCAGTGAGTTCCACCAGCGTGAGAAATCTTGATACACTAACTTGAAACCCATTTCTGGACTCTGAGTCATAATTAAAGGCTAACTTTGTGGAAAGAAAAACCTGTAAAGTGTTTAATAAATTCGCCCACCTTAAAAAAAAAAAAAAAGGCTAACTTTTTTTTTTTTTTTGAGACAATGTCTCGTTATGTAGCCCTCAATAGAGTGCTGTGGAGTTACAGCTCACATCAAACTCTTGGGCTTAAATGATTCTCTTGCCTCAGCCTCCCAAGTAACTGGGATTACAGGTGCCTGCCACAATGGCCAGCTATTTTTTTGTTGTAGTTGTCATTGTTGTTTAGCAGGCCCAGGCTGGGTTCGAACCTGCCAGCCTCGGTGTATGTGGCTGGCACCCTACTCACTGAGCTATGGGCACCATCCCCCCCCCTTTCTTTTCAAACAGATCATGCTCTGTTGCCCAGGTAGAGTGCAGTGTGTCACCATACCTCACAGCAACCTCAAACTCCTGGGCTCAAGTGATCCTCTTGCCTCAGCCTCCCAAGTAGCTGGGACTACAGGCACCTGCCATAATGCTCTGTTAATTTTTCTTTCTTTCTTTTTTTTTTTTTTGTTGCAGTTTTGGCCAGTGCCGGGCTTGAACCCACCACCCCCAGTATATGGGGCCAGTGCCCTACTCCTTGAGCCACAGGCGCCACCCTAATTTTTCTATTTTTTGTAGAGATGGGGCCTCACTCTTGCCAAGCATGGTCTCTAACTCTTGGTTTCAAGCAATCTTCCCACTCAGCCTTCCAAAATGCTAGGATTACAGGTATGAGCCGCTCCACCTCACCTAGTACCGTTTTAAAATCCATTTTTCAGAAAAAGAAACCCAGACACCAAAAGTTTAAATTAACTCAAGACCCACTCCGCAAGTAACTACCAGAGCCCGAATCTGAACATGGGTGCACTAACTTCACAGCCTGCTGTCTAACCATTGACACGTTATAGACACAAAACAACACAATGGCCCACAGAAAGTACATCCTGGCTTCACCCCGGAGCAGCTGCCTGACCCAGGTCAAGGAAAGCAATCTCTGTGGCCTGAGTTTGTTCATTTGTACGTTACAAGTGAGCAGACATCAGCATTTTGAAATGAATCACAGAAAAGTGCTTATCTCAGTGAATCTCTCAGTTTTATATGTTGTTTTTATCATTATCAATTCCCGTTAAATATTTTCTTTTACCTGAAATGGTGCTCATTGAATTGAAGGCAATTTCTTAACACAAAGAATCAATAATGAGCTCCTTCAAGTTTTAATCTTGGCCACTATTTATTTATTTACTTATTTTGAGACAGAGTCTCACCATGTCACCCTTGGTAGAGTGCCATGGTGTCACAGCTCACAGCAACCTCAAACTCTTGAGCTTAAGCGATTCTCTTGCCTCAGCCTCCCAAGTAGCTGGGACTACAGGTGTCTGTCACAAGGGCCGGGCTATTTTATAGATGAGGTCTCTCTCTGGCTCAGGCTAGTCTCAAACTCCTGAGCTCAAGCAATCCACCCACCTCGGCTTCCCAGAGTGCTAGGATTACAGGCGTGAGTCACCTCGCCCAGCCGATTTTGGTCACGTTTACCTCCCCCAAATGTGTAGTCCTCCCATATACAAAGTGCAGGAGGGATGAGTAACAGTGTGTGCAGCAACCCTATATCCCTCCTGCAAATTCCAAATTTAGTGAGCTGGGATGCCCCAGGGACCGAAGAGAGATGTTTGCATAATTGCTGATCATTCACCGGAATAAAATAAACCTTTGCAGGAGACCTCATCCTTATAGTAGATTATTATAATGCTTAAGCGAAATCTCTGGCTTTAAAAATGTCTTATAAATTTGGTTTGAACACTGCCATTAGGTTTAATATCATCTTATTTTTCTGTTTTATGAATCATGTCAGTTTTTCTCTGGAGCTTGAAAGAACTGCTATCCATTAACAGAAGAAAAAGTCGTTAAGCAGGTTGCCTGGTCGAATGACAGGAAGAGGCTTCCCTCTGGTTTGGGGGTTGTTTTACATGCTCATCTGGGCGTGGGACACAGAGGTACTAATCCCACAGATGACCCTGAGCCCTGCCCTCTCTTGAAACCCTCCTGAGGCTATTTCCAGAATGTTCCTTATCAGAATACACATCGCTCTCCTCAGTCTGTAGTCCCTGATTTCTGCATAGCCACACATCAATAGTTCATTGATTAACTCGGTAGAAAAAGGAAAGGTTCCACAAAACTAAATTGTTCGGCTAAATGGAGCTTATCCTTGCAAGCAATACATTTAAAATTTTTAATCATATTTGAAAGAAATGTTTCCTGGAGGTATGTGCCCTAGTCAGAAATAATTTGGCTGTGGGTGACAAAAACCTACTCAGACTAGCTTAAGCTAAATGGGGGATTTATGGAGCAGATACAGGGGTGTCTCGTGGGACCCAAGGACAAAAAATGACCAAGGTTTCCTGAGGAGCAGGTGAATTAGGAATAAGATTGTCATTGGTCCAACTCATATTCTTGGGGAATATGCAGACACTGAACTCTGATTCCTCATTGGCAAACTTAAGAGTGTTCCAAAAGTCACCCCTGAAGTTAGCAGACATTGGGGAAAAGGGAAACTGTAGCTAAATGGACCTGTATTTCCAAAATATTCATTATGAAATATTTACAAACTATTCTCTGTGTGTTGGCCACCTCTTTGTAAAATTTGTGATGAATATTTTATTTTTATATTTAGCTACAGTTTCTCAGTTTCCCTATGTATGGTGACTTTAGGGGCAATTTTTGGAACACCTTGTGTAATGGACGTAACTTAGGGTCCTAATCAGTCATCAAGGAGCCAGGAAGCATGCTTGGGTGCCAGCTCTGGCTTTAACAAATACTATACAATTCGACATTTGTTAGTGGTTCTCAGGCAAAGAGGGGTGAAGCTCGCCTATACGCCAAGTGAGAATTAGGTAATAGGTTAGGTGCCAGGCTCATGTCTGCAATGCTAGCGCTCTGGGAGGCCAAGGTGAGTAGATCACCTGAGTGCAGGAGTTTGAGACCAGCCTGAGCAAGAGTGAGACCCTGTCTCTATTAAAAATAGAAAAATTACCCACGCATTGTGGCAGATGCCTGTAATACCAGCTTCCTGGGAGGCTGAGGCAAGAACGTTGCTTAAGCCCACGAGTTTGTGGTTGCAGTGAGCTATGATGCCAAAGCACTCTCGCCTGGGGCAACAGAGTGAGACTGTCTCAAAAAAAAAAAAAAGAAAGAAAAGAAAATGGAGTAGGGCATTATTAATTATCACAGAGACATGTAGGAGGGCCAGGACTGAGATTTAGTGAGTAGGAGTCATGGGTGCTTAATGTCCTCCACTTATACAACAGTCCCACAAAGAGTTGTTCTTTCTTCACATCCTTCCCTCCTTCAACCCCCTAAATGCCAGTAGTATTTGTACCCAGAAGCAGAGTCCCCGTGGATCTTCACTTCACTTTCTCGGAGGAGTGGCCTTAGATCTTGGGATCATCCATTTTTAAACTCTGTAGCCTACCCATGACTGTGTGATGTCTTAGTACTAGGAAGCCCCTGGGTAGTGGTTCGTGCTGCTCGAGAAACGTTCTGACCATCCTCCAGTCTGGGCAACAAAAGGATGTGACCAGCACTGGCCAATGAGCTGTGCGCCAGATCCCTTGTGGGATGAAGGATCAACCGCCCATGAACCATCCACAAAGACGCTCTTTTTTTCTTGCCACAGCGTGTAACAGACGGTGGCTGCTCCATGAACCTAGGTCCTCCAGGGAGATGGTGACAGGCAGGTAGAACCTCTGCCTGTCAATGACAGACATGAGTATGAGTGAAAAATCAACCTTCATTATGTTTAGTCACTGAGAGGGGGGATTGCTTGTTATTGCAGCAATACCCCCCTCAAACACACACACCAGACCTGTCAGATAGAGGCTCTCAGAATTGCTATGTGGCGTCAACCCTGTTTAAGTACTTAACAGTATCAACTCACTTAATTCTCATAACGACCTCATGAAGTAGGTGCTGCGATTGTGCCCCTATTGTAGATGAGAAAACTGAGCAACAGAGAAGTCAAGTCCCTCATTCAAGCAATAGTAAGCGATGGAGCTGAGATTCAATTCCAGGCAGTCAGCCTCCAGAAGCTATATCTTAACCACAATGCTAGCCTGCCTCTTGTATTGCAGGTAGCAAGCAGCTGCCCTCCACTAAATGACTTCAAACTTCAGTTACGTCTACTTTCCACTTCCTTTGTTTTTAAAGGTTTTGAATCTTTATTCGTGTTAGTTGTCGCTTTTCACCATTCACATCGTACCTGCTACTAGCAATAACCCCTCCTCTGTTCTCTTCTAATGTGCTGTTTCTAATCCATTACGGAGTAGGAAACCAGATAATTAAGCTTGTTACACATGTTATAATTGTGACTAATTGAGCCTGGCCACCTTGATAGTCAACATTGCTCTCTTCCACCTCCGCCCACCTTGCTCATGCTCCTGGAATTGTGTGATTGGTGGCTGTTGCGTCTCCCCCTTTAGACAGTGTACTCTTTTGAGGGAAGATAATGAGCTTAATTCACCTCCATGTCTCTCTGTCCCCTTCTTCCAGCACCTACCACGATGCTTTGCATATGTTGGGTGACTAATAAATATCTGCTAAGACTATCAAGTAATTAGGTTCTGAATAATGGCCAAGAGCGTGCCTATAAGTTAATTAGATGGGTTTTGCTCCTAGCCTTGGGGACATCTGTTTTAGCTGTCTTGTGGCCACTGGGATTTTCTCAGTTGTATCTTGGATACTTAAGGTGTTGGGGCAAAGAGATCAATGAATTCCTTCATTCAGTTTCTTGGTTAGATGTGTATTGAGTTTCCAACATAATATTAAAAATACTAGCAGTTTATACTTCCTGAATATTTGAAAGCCCTTCATAATATTTAATATTTGTAATATTAAATTATTTTTAATATTTGAAGCCCTTCATAAATATTATTTTATTTTAGACTCACAAAAATCCAATCAGGTAGGAACTATTGTGATCATCCCATTTGATAAGGAAACCGAGGCACAGACACCAACTTTCCCAAGGCCTTATAGCTACCAGGAAGTGGAGTGAGACTAGCTTGGTGGCAAGTCAGAGAAAGCATCTACCTTCGGGAGGTCAACATCCTAGTGGGAAAGCCAGATAGGGAATAAACAAGCATATAAGTGTATAAAATGAGCGTAGGCTATGACGAGGGTTCTGAAAAGACTAAACAGAATGCTGTAATACACAGAATGTTGTAACAAATAAAGCACTATAACAGAAAATAGTGCAAGAGACATTGGAGTGTGGTCCCAGAGGGCATCTAAGAGGAGATGCATTATTAGTTTATCTATTACTGCACTACCAACTACTCCAAAATTTAGTGCTTAAAATAATACACATTCATTGGGCAGCACCGGTAGCTCAGTGGGCAGGGCGCCAACCACATACACCAAGGTTGGCAGGTTCGAACCCGGCCTGAGTCAGCTAAAACAACAATGACAACTGCAACCAAAAAAAAAAGCCGAGTGTTGTGGTGGGCACCTGTAGTCCCAGCTACTTGAGAGGCTGAGGCAAAAGAATCACGTAAGCCCAAGAGTTTGAGGTTGCCGTGAGCTGTAATGCCACGGTATTCCACTGAGGGCGACATAGCGAGACTCAAAAAATCAATAAGTAATAATAATAAACATTTACTATCCCACAGTTTCTGTGGATTAGGAATTTCAGAGAAGCTCCAGCTGGATCGTCCTGGCTTGGAGTTTCTCACCAGATTTTACTCAAGATATTAACTGAGGCTCTCTGGTCCTCCCAATGGTCAGACAGCCGCTTCTTCTAGTGCAGCGCCAGCCGCATCCCTGGTGAAAGCGAAGGTCGGAATAAAAGGATTTGGTCCTATTGGGCGCCTGGTCGTCAGGGCTGCTTTTAACTCTGGCAAAGCGGATACTGTGGCCATCAATGACCCCTTCGTTGACCTCAACTACATGGTCTACATGTTCCAGTGTGATTCCACCCATGGCAAATTCTATGGCACAGTCAAGGCTGAGAACGGGAAGCTTGTCATCAATGGAAATCCCATAACCATCTTCCAGGAGCGAGATCCCTTCAAAATCAAATGGGGTGAGGCAGGCGCTGAGTATGTTGTGGAGTCCACTGGCGTCTTCACCACCATGGAGAAGGCTGGGGCTCACCTACAGGGGGGTGCCAAAAGGGTCACCATCTCTGCCCCTTCTGCTGATGCTCCCATGTTTGTGATGGGTGTGAACCACGAGAAGTACGAAAACAGCCTCAGCATTGTCAGCAATGCCTCCTGCACCACCAACTGCTTAGCCCCCTTGGCTAAGGTCATCCATGACAACTTCAGCATCGTAGAGGGACTCATGACCACAGTCCATGCCATCACTGCCACCCAGAAGACTGTGGATGGCCTCTCTAGGAAGTTGTGGCGTGATGGTCGCAGAGCTCTCCAGAACATCATCCCTGCCTCAACTGGTGCAGCCAAGGTTGTGGGCAAGGTTATCCCTTAGCTGAATGGGAAGCTCACTGGTATGGCCTTCTGTGTCCCCACTGCCAATGTGTCGGTCGTGGATCTCACCTGCCATCTGGAGAAGGCTGCCAAATACGATGATATCAAGAAGGTGGTGAAGCAGGCATC
>CAUYRH010025216.1:0-22097 GCA_963574655.1 Perodicticus potto | reverse complement strand
TCTCTATGTCCACACCAACATCTCTGTTTTTGGGATTCTGTGATGTGGCTAATCTTACTGGAGTTAGATGATATCTCAAAGTAGTTTTGATTTGCATTTCTCTGACGATTAAGGATGATGAGCATTTTTTCATGTGTCTGTTGGCCGTTTTATCCATTCAGTCAGTCTATATTCAGTGGGGAGTTCAAGCTTTTCATGTTTATTGCAAGTATTGATATGTGGGGTAGATTTCTGTTCATCCTCTTGGGTAGATCCTTATTATTTTGTTTTACCTCTTAAGCCATTGTGTTACCTAGGTTTTGAATTTCAGCATTTGGATGGTTTTGCACTGGTACATGTTTATGGTGCTGATTATTTTATAATGGAGGTCTGAGTACTTTCTGCAAAACAAGTCTGGTCTTCACAAATTCCCTCAGTAATTACTTATCTGAAAAACATCTTTCTTTCTTCCTCATATACTTAGTTTTGCAGGATACAAGATTCTAGGGCGGCCATTATTCTTTTAAGCTTCAGCGACTCATTCTCTTTGCATGGTGCCCTGAAATAAAAATGCCACTTTCTCCCTCTGCCGTTTTAGTGTCTGCTTTGATTGTGCAATAAGCAGACCCCAGTCTGGTTCAATAACAATCCCATAATACTCCCGCATACCACTCATGATAATCATTTCATGGAAAATCAAAGACTTAAATTTTGAAAAGAGTACTTTTAAATGTGTAGAATAAAATACAGTACCTGTATTAATTTAATATAGCATAAAATGTAAAGAGAAATGTTGACAAATGTGATTATTTTAAAAAGTGTAAACTTCCTTTATATGAGTGGTAAGACAGACCACCCACTGAGGAAGTATATATATATATATATATATATACACATACACACACACACATATATATTATCAGTTATATATATAAATATATATATAACTTATATATATAAATATATATATGTTATATATATAACTTAGTTATATATATAAATATATTATATATAACTGATAATAGATTAATAGCTTATAAGTCAATAAGTAAAAGTATATATATATATATATACACATACACACACACATATATATTATCAGTTATATATATAAACATATATATATAACTGATAATAGATTAATAGCTTATAAGTCAATAAGTAAAACACAAATACAGTAAATGGACATAGTACCTCTACAGACAATTCACATAAGAGAAAAATTGAATGGTCACAATTGCAATAAACCTGCCCAATCTCACAAATACTAAAGAAAAGGAGGATACACTCCATGAAAAGGTATCTTTTCCCACATATAAATTGACAAAAACTAGAAAATTCAAAGTGCAAAATGTTGGCAAATATGATGACGTAATGGGACCCTCCTATTGTAAGGGTGGCTATATAAATTGTTACATCACCTCGTATTTACAATATATCATGGTGTTTGGCACATATCCTTCACAACCAATCAATTTCTCCTATGTATGCTTTTTAGGAAGACCCTGACATATGCTTATGGAGATACAAACACACATGCATACACACACACACAGAAACACACATTTAAACATTATTTTAAATAGTGACAAATTGGAAAACAATCTAAATGTCAATCAACAGAAAAAAATGGATAAATTATAGTGTATTCATTATTAGACTCTTAAATAATTTTTCTACATAAATATTAAAAATACACCCCACAATATAATCTATTGGTCATAGATATATACGTTTTTAGCAAAACGTAAAGATTTCTTGGGAAAGATAAACATCAAATTTAGGGTAGTCATTGGCTCTGGAGAGTAGATAAAATAATCAATTGAGGTAAGAGAGTGAAGAAAATAAAAATAGTTTGGCTTCAAATATATTTCTTTGATATATTTTGAGATGACTGTCAGAGAGCCAGCAAAAAGAGATGACCCTGAAAAGCTGCCTTTTGTGGAGAATCTGCATTAATGCAATTAGACCTTCCCTTGTCCGGATCTAGGGAAAGATTAACTGAGAGTCTGACCCCTGTAAAGATTCAACAGAAACATTACCATCTATTCTTTCAGAGGGCTGCAGCCTGTGAGGCTTCATGTACATGATAAGTCCCTATTTGCTGGCTAGGTCTCTTCTCCCCACATACCCTGCCCCATTCTCCAACAACCTGTCTTTATGCCGTAACCTGATTTTCCACGATCACCTTTTTTGTTGTTGTTGTTTGTTTTTGGTTTTTGCCATGCTGTAGGTCCACATTCCTTCTGCAATCTCAAGATGGTAGGTAAGCTGCACGCCATTATAGGGGGTTGGATCTTCATTCTAAAGGCTCCTGTGTACAAATTAAAAAATTTGTATCCCTTTTCTCCAATTAGTCTGCCATTTGTGAGTTGATTTTTCAGCAAAACTTCTGAGAGCAAAGACGAAACTTAACCTCTGTCCTTACAGGGTCTTTGACTTCATTTTAAGGTTCCTATTTACCCTTGGCAGTGGGCACATGGACGCTTTTTACATTATATTGTACACCTTTTTTTGTATGTCTGAAATATTTCATATTGAAGAAAGACACAAATATTGAAACACTAAACAGAAAACATAAATAAAATGGAAAATGAATCAACACATAAAGAATAGCCACAGTATGAAATGGAAGAAGAACAATATAAATAAAACTAGACAAAGATAAATGAGGGTAGACAATAAAATATATTGGAACCTATTTTAAAGTCTGTTTGAAGAAACAACTCGGTATTATTAGAAATGTGGACAACAAACAAAAAGACAGAATCAAAGAGTACTTTACCAAGAGAAAAGGGAAAAACAGTGTGGGAGAATATGGGCAAAAAATGTCCAACACAGCAGACACTCACTGGGCTGTAAATCAAAGCCTTCAATTGAGCTGATCATTCACTTTGAGTTATTGCTTTTGGGGGGAGATATCAGTATACTTGTATTTTAGGGTGGCATTTGGCAATTTCCTTCTCTTCTTTCTTAAAGTTTCAAGCAGCCAGGAGTTCCTTGATTTTTGCACTGCAAGTCCCACTTCCTGAGAAAGCCCCCAGTCCTAGACAAACTAAGATGGTTGGTTACAATAGTAGGTGGGATTGGACAGCACAGTAGTTTTGACTGAAGTCAAACTGCTATTCCTAGAATAATTTCTTATTAAGATACAAAAGTTTAAGCATCTTTTAGTAATTTCTAATACTAGTGAATTTAATTATGTATTAATTCACTTCAAATAACTTGGATAATGAGTCTAGAGAGGCCCTTGGTCTAATAATCGCATTCCTAAAGTTGGGGTAAACATGCTTTATAATATGTCAGCCTTATTTGCTTATGAACATTTTACCTTTAAACTGTCTTGCATTTTGTATCTTTAAAATATGGGCTTTGGAGATGCTTTCTGCAAACTGTAGAAATAACTTTCTATCTACAAAGAAAGGAGGTGAGTTTCAGATACCGGTATTACTTAAAAGTAGTCCTGGTAATTCTAATGTACAGGGATGAGAACTATAGGCTTAGTGAAATAAGCAACAATTTTAATAGACGATCATATTTTAAATATTTCTTTAGGTGCTTTATGCATGTTTATTAAATAAAAAATAACTTTTTTATTCCAGACATGCCTTTACATAGTGATTTGTGTATATCTGTATATGAATGTATGTACTTAGGTCTTCATTGGAATTAAAATAATCTATATGTTATTTAAGTATTTAAGAATTTTATATTTGATTTCTAGAATTAGAATCTTATAATATTGGATAATATTAATGATTAACTGGCAACATTATTTGTTATAACCCCTTGAGCCATTCTAAAGCAAAAGCAGGTTTTGATTAATGTATATTTAATATTTCTTTTACCAGAATTATGTCAAAAAGAAAAAATGTATAAGAATTTATGATTTTCATTTAACAAAATCGATGACATACAGAAATCTCATCTCTTATCCTTTCTTGTATATTCTATAGTACTCAATAAAAGCAGCTATGCTAAATGATTAATTCCTAAATTTAAAATGAAATGTCTGCTACAAAACTAAATCATGACTAGTAGACGGCATGGCATAAATCCTTCACAGGGTGCTGTAACCTTTATTGTTTTGGAAATGTGCCCCATCAAGGAGCCCTCAGGCAAATGTACAAGGGACCCATATGACATTTAGATAGCGACTGTGTAAGACCGGACTTTGTGATCCTCCCACCTCATTAGGCAAAGCCTGAACAGAGCAGATGCACGACAGAGTGCCCAATGCCTGGTGCACAGCCAATAAAAAGAGAAACAATGGGGCTTTATTTATACCTGGGCCTCAAGTGCAGAGGGTCCTCTGACAGGAGGCAAGCTTCAAGTTCAAGTCCTTTAAATAAAAGGTGCAGGACATGCATTCAATACCAATTCTTTCCAGTGGCACATAATTGCCCATTAGCAGCATGATCTTCTACTACTACTGAGGTCTAAATAGCAGGCAGCAAATATATGCAGCTTGCGTATTTCTGCATAATTGGAAGAGTCTAGTGAGGTTTATTTGTTTGATTACTGATTGATTTCTTCATGGTAAAGGAGATCATATTGCCCCTGGTTTCTAGCAGCTGAGTTTATTCACTTAAACAAAATTTCAAAGTTGCTATCATTCTAAAAGATTAATATACACTAGTGTAGAAGAAAGTAAATGGAGAAAAATTTAGTTGCTTGCAGGTAGGGATGGTTGATGTTCCAGAAGAATGTATCTATTTTGGGGGTGGGATTTAGTCTTTCTATCTGTGTTTAAAAGGCATTTATGAATAGCAATAACTAAGAGATGAAGTAGCAAGAAGCTAGATGCAATGACAAGAATCCCGTGAGAAAAGTCAGCAGATCTGAATTCTGTCTCCAAAGGCAGAGATAAATAATTATTGAGTTTGGAACATGTTGTTTGACTTTCTGTGCCTTGTTTTCTACGAATATAAGATGACCATGTCATTTGTCGTACAAACTAGGATATGTCCAAAAGTAAACAAGTGTGCTAATCATGTAATAATTATATTAGCATAACAGGTCTAAATCTGGACTGTACAGGAAAAACCAGAGTCTGTGGTTTGAATGTACCGACACACCTCAGGGATTATGTTGATTCTGTTCCAGACCACTGCAATAAAGCAAATGAAACAATTCACATGAATATTTTAGTTTCCTGGTGTATTTTAAATATATGTTTACATTGTACTGTAGTCTGTTAAGTGTGAAATAGCATTATGTCTGAAAATATACACACCTTAATTAAAAAATACTGTAATGCTAAAAAATGCTGACACAGAATCAGGAAGTACATGGTATCAGGAGCACATGGTATTAGAAAAAAATAGTGCCAATATACATGTTCAATGTGGAGTTGCCATACAACATCAATTTGTAAAAAACACAATATCTGGATTGTACAATAAAACAAAGTGGAATCAGAAAGGTATGCCTGGCTCGGCACCTGTGGCTCGAATCCAGCTTGGGCCCACCAAACAACAATGATGGCTGCAACCAAAAAACGGCCAGGCGTTGTGGCGGGTGCCTGCAGTCCCAGCTACTTGGGAGGGTGAGGCAAGAGAATCAATTAAGCCCAAGAGTTTGAGGTTGCTGTGAGCTGTGATGCCACAGCACTCTACCAAAGGTGACACAGTGAGACTCTGTCTCAAAAAAAAAAAAAAAAAAAAGGTATGCCTATGCATGTCTCTCCAAAATTCATATATTGAAACCTAATCAACAAGGTGACAGTGTTAAAAGATGGGGTAATTAGGTCATGAAAACTCTGTCTCCCCCTCTTCTTCCCTTTCATCTCTTCCACCATGTGAGGACACTGCACTCACCCGCTTTGCTTTGCTTATTCCTTCCTCCAGGAGAAGACACAGAAAGAATTCCCTTATGAACATGAAATACTAGCACCTTGATGCTGAACTTCCCAGCTTTCAGAATTATAAGAAATAAATTTCTGGTCTTTACCAATTACCCACTCTAAGGTATTTTGTTAGAGCAGCAAGAACAGACTAAGACACTTCGCTTACCTATAAAATGAAATTTGAGGCTCAGCACCCGTAATTCAGTGGTTAGGGCTCCGACCACATGCACCAGGGCTGGTGGGTTTGAACCCAGCCCAGGCCAGCTAAACAATGACAGCAACAACAACAACAATAACAACAAGAAAAACACTATCTTCAAAGTAACTTTTCCTCCCTCCCCTACAGAAAGAGAGAAAGATAAACACAAGATCTAGAGCTGGAAGAAGTTAGGTAGAAAGGTATTTGTAATTTCTCAGGTAGCTGTTCCCTGTCAGTTCAGGAAATATCAAAAAGACTTTCATACATTTAGCATAATCAAGGAATTAATCAAGGAATCAGAGGAACATAAATTCAGAACTCTACAATATTTATATTCCAGTTCTAGGCATTTATATTTCCCAGTAGAGAGTTTGGTAATTCCATAATCTCCCAAAAAGTATACTTTAGGGCTGTGAAGGAATTAAGTTTGGATAGAAAAATCTCACTCTACATCAAGACATGCTGAAAAAATATGTAACCTTGAAATAAACATTTTTTTACAATAAGTAAATAAATAACAATAATTTTTTATATACTTGTGACAACTTACAAGGTATTCACATACACTGTCTTACTACTAGCTTTACCAACTCTGTTAATACTGTGAAATAAAAATACAATCCTTAGCGCCTCTGACAGATTGAACAGACCCTTCTCTGCCAAGTAGATCTCAGAAAACCTTTAAAATTAAGTTTTCTAGCCATGACAAGATGGGAGGTTGGTCACACCTCAGTACACCCCCTCTGCTAACTTTTACTGTATTATTTCCTGAGTTGAACAGAAACCTACCCTGGATGAATAAAAGAATAGAAGGTTTGCTTCACCACTGACTTCATCCAATCTCCGGACCCTACTGTCATAATTCCCTTCCTTCTTACAGTTTCCACAGGGAGCTGCCTACATTCCTTCCTGATAAAGTTCTCCTGTCCATAGACTGACTAGTTCCGGCTAGTTAATGGAGGCTGTGCACAGGACACTTCTGTGTCCTTTCTTTCACCTTGTAACTTACAGAACATAGTTTTAATGTATTTAAATTTAACTATCTGAGTGTAAACATGGGACATAAGTAGAATACATGTTTATTTACTATGCATGAGTATGACCCCCCCCCATGAGAATTCATAGCTCCTCCTTAACCTATTGAATATGTATGTTTAGCCAAGGCTCATACCTCAACCTTCCTTCTTCCAAATGCCTGCTCTTGGTTTCATACTTCCCAGCCTGTAGCTATAACCCTTTTAAAGAAATAAAACTCTCCTTTCCGGATTGATAGATTTCATGACTTTATTTTGGTCAGCAATACTTATTATATGATGCCTTTTACATTTAAAGATCTGAAGCAAGGGGAGGTTAAATGACTTGTCTAAGCACATATAACAAATAAGTGAAAACTCATTCTAGCTTTTGATCTCACTTACTCTCAGTATCAAAAATAGGATTTCTAGAGTCCTTGAAAAAATATTACTCTAGAAGTTTAAAATACGTCTGTGTATTTAGGGTAACAGACCAAAATGACTCTAGGAAGTTACTAAAAAATCTTAGAGGATTATCTGTTAGGAGCACAACTTTTCCCCTAGGCCAAATAGTTTAATTTTGGATAAGAAGAGTTGAAATTTTATTTGTTTATTTTTTTGTGTGTAGAGACAGAGTCTCACTTTATAGCCCTCAGTAGAGTGCTGTGGCATCACACAGCTCACAGCAACCTCCAACTCCTGGGCTTTGGTGATTCTCTTGCCTCAGCCTCCTTTGTAGCTGGGACTACAGGCGCCCGCCACAGCGCCCGGCTATTTTTCTGTTTTGCAGTTCAGCCGAGGCCGGGTTTGAACCCACCACCTTCGGTATATGGGGCCGGTGCCCTACTCGATGAGCCACAGGCGGCGCCCAAGAGCTGAAATTTTATTAACAGAGAATAAAAATTGCCTAAGGCTTAATTTAGGATAAAAATCTCTGCACTTCTAAAATAGTAATTACTACAGCAAAAATTACAAAATACACTGCTCATGTGTAAGAACATAATTCCTTCCCTCTCTTCTTTGCTCTGGTGTAACTGAGCTTTCCTGACCTTAATTTGTGTTGGCACAATCTCTAATGAGAGTTTGGTTTGTTAAGAGAACTCACTAATCTCCGACTACTATAAAACAGAGCTCCTCCAGGAAGTGAAGACATTTGCACAGAGTTTCAAGAAATACAAAATAGAACCAGGAAGCCAACTTCTAAATTTGACAGATACCAGAGCTAGGATTTTTCTTTTAAAATAATATGGTATAATGCTGATTAAGAAAAAAAAATGTTTAGGTTACTTTTTTCTTTTGGTTTCTTTATACCACGCTTATGCCTCAATTTTTAGAAAGAAATACTTCTAAAATGTGATTTATGTAAGTTTCTGCAATAGAAAGTCCAGTATGTAGAGAATAATTGCATGGTTTTTCTTTGATAACTTTGATTTTATTGTGCCTAAGGGTCATCTTTCAGAACTTTGTTTTTATTTTATAAGACCCTTGATGAAGATATTTTAAACAACTGTCTTGCAGACATAATCTGGAAGTTTCTTTCAGAAAACAAAGGCCAAATATTAGCCTATCAAATGCTTATATTCCCTTTGTTCCTTGTAAACAAAAACACAATCTTAAAGGTCCCTTCCCCCCAGTGGCTGACAGACTGGACTCCTTCTTGGTCCCTAAAGCTGAGTTTCTGGCCATGAGAAAGGTGATCAGCCTTGCCTCATCATGCCCCTCTTCCTAGAAATGTTTTTTGTGACTTGTTATCAGGCCTAAGACTGTGTAAGACATACCTGCAGATCCTTAATACTCCTAACAAACCATTTTGGTCTAGGCATATATCCTGTAGCTTGTCTTTGATTAATAGACCCTTATCTTAACTCAAGCATTCCTTTTGCTGACTCCTGGTTATTAGACAAAGCCTAATTATTTTGGGGAGTTGTCAAGTGAAGAATATTTAAACCCACCTATAATATGTAAACCCCTCCCCTCTTTGTGATGTACCATCTTTTCAGGCCAAACCAATGTCCCTTTCACATATTGATTTATAGATTTACCTCTAATTCTTGCCTCCGGCTCATGCCTGTAGTCCCACCTTCTCAGAAGGCTGAGACAGGAGGATGACTTGAGTCCAGGACTTCTGGACTGTAGTGCACCATGCCAATCAGGTGTCCTCACTAAGTTCGGAATCAATATGGTGACCTACTGGGATCAGGGGGCCACCAGGTTGCCTCAGGAGGGGGGAACCAGCCCAGGTAGGAAATGGAGCCAGTCAAAACTTCCATACTGATCAGTTGTGGGATCAAGCCTGTGAATAGCCCCTGTACTCCAGCCTGAGCAACAGAGCAAGACCTGTCTCTTAAAAAAAAAAAAGAAAAGAAAAGAAAAGAAAAACAACAAAAAAACCAAACTGTGACCCCACTGCAATGAGTCCACAGGATCAAAGCTTTGTGAGTGTGGTTCCAGGTCATGAGTCTCAATTTTGGCTCCAAATAAACCTTTTCAGAGTATTTTACAGAGGATGACTTCTTTTCCATTGACATCCTAAAAAACAAATAGAGTTAATTCCAGATCCCTATTACTTGAAGTTTTTTTGTTATGAATAACCAGATTCCTGACATTATTCCTTCTATTGAAGAGACTGTAAAGAGATATGGATCTCTTTGGGATTTAAACACTCATTGCTCTCACATGTAAAAATGTTATCATATCCTTACAATTTCCTGCACTAGAAACCTAGAGAACTGTTTACCAGCTCTCCAACATGGCCTTAGTATTTCTCTTAGTTTGACCAGACTTTAGACAGGTTTCTTCCTGACTCTGGGCTCTGACTTCCCTTTTGTTACATCTTTATTTTAGAAAGCTTGTACTATAATTGTAAATTCTTTATCTAACTCTGGATGTAAATCTTTTTTAGAAAGCTTCTTGCCAGATGTAGAACTCAGGAATGTCTTTCTCAAGGACAGGAAAAAAAATCTAATTGAAAAACGATCATGGAAGAAGATAGCACTCTTGTCTCCCAGTCTCTGGGGGGCAGCAGGAACCTAACTGCAGTGGGCACCTTGCTTCATGTTGAATGTGCATTGTGCTGTGTGATGAAACGCTATACAGGAGTTTTGTTCCTTTTTGTCGGGTACTTTAATTTTACCTACCTTCTTTTTTGATAGAAGTAGGTTCAGGCTATTCTAATAAAGGATTTATAAGTTATGCTGAGCAGAGTAACTAATAAATATTTGGAGCTCTCTGAACAAAGCACTACAGGGAAATTGGGCTCTTTAGAACGGATACATGAGGCTGAAATATGCCCGGGACGTACATGCTATTACTTTAAGTTTCAGACTCCTTCCCAATAGCAGGAGCTTCATTCTATCTCTTAGTTGTTACAGTAAATTAATAGCTAAGTAGACTTTTCTTTTGTATTTTATCAACTTGCTAAATGATATAATGTAGAAAAGTGCTAGATAGGTGGAAGAGAATGGAAAATTAAAAGGAATTGTTCCTAGCAGTGCAGATGATCACGATAGTTATTTAATTTCTTAAGTTCAAAAGATTGAGAAAAATAAATTATGAACAAGAAGCAAAGAAGTGGGGTTGCCTCTTCTCTTAAAGGAGAGGCAACACAATTCATTTCTTAACCTTTATCTAGCTCTAAACCCATTTTGAGAGTAATAAAAATACAAAAATATCTCCAAGTGAGCAAAAACAAGTACTAGGGCTCATTACATTTATAGGACCTGTAGGTTACTAGAAATAAACATAACTCAGACAATATTGAATCAAACGTGGATAATGGCCACCAGTTGCTATTTTCAGGGATGTTTAATATATCATGTAGAAGAAACTGAATGGTATTCCAGTCATGAAAATGACTTACTGTGCAGAAGAATTTTCTTTAAGGAACCAGCTGAACTAGAAAGTTCAACTGAGGCACAGTGGTAATTGAAAGTAACCATAAACAGAAACTGAGAATAACATTGGAGCAGCACAGGCAGAGTGAATAGAGATCACTGAGAGTAACCTGCACACGTTTCAGTGGAACAAAGAGAAAGTTTATTTAGGAAGAATAAAGAGAAAGTTTAGAGTAGTTTCCAAAGAGTTGGAAGTGGGTTCTTCTCACGATGAGAGGAGATGAGAGAGACAGAGATACAAAGACTATGCAGGGGTGTGAACACCCTCTGCTTCAGAGATTGGTCTCTCTGCCTCCAGACAGCATTATCCTTTTCTATTGGTCATTGGTTACCTATGTTACCTTATATCCACATTCTTATGGGCCCTCTAGACTTCCTGGTTCAGCCTGCCAGGTCCCCCTTTCCTATTGAAGTTCCTTTCCTTATGTCCCTTCTCATAAACAGAAAGAATCCATATGTGGCCTAAACTTGTCCTCCTTACAAATTAAAAAGGATAAAATATTTTCAAAGAGAGGTCCTCAAAATGCTTCAGCAAAATCAGATGGGCTACTTCTTTCAGTTCTTGGCTCCACCCCAAACATATTGAATTTTGGGGGCTGGCCTAATATCTTTAGATGAGCTTTATGTAAATCAAAATGTGAATGTACTAAGAACTTTGCTTACCATGCTTTGTTTCCCACTGTAAAGGCAAAGAGAATTTTCCTTCTCACTGCCCCGTTGTGAAGGTCTGATAGTCAAGTCTATAAAAGAAGCCAACAATAGATTAACAATAGATTAACAGATTAACAGGAGAAAAGGCTTACAAATGTATTACATGCCCCTGCACATGGGAGGCCACAAAATAGGAAACTCAAAGAAAGGCCAGATGACTGATTTTTTCTTTTTTTCTGTACAGAAAGAAATAGAAGCTCAGAGTTCCTGGGGGTAGGGGGCAGGTAGAGCCAGGTTATAGGAGGGTGAGGGGAAGAAACTCATGATAAGCCAACGCTGTCTTGTTCTACACGTGACGCCTTTCAGGTTGCAGCCCTCAGAAAGAACAGATGGTAGCCTGTAGCAACAGTTTCTCCATCAGACTTTAAAAATGTCAGTTTCCTCTTCTTCTGAGTTCATCTTTCCTAGATTTTGATATGAAGATCACAGAGAAAGCCTTTCCCTACATGGCCTGTTTGCTTTACTAATGTCGATAGATGTAAATTTCTTTGACAAAAGGAAAGCTTTTCAGAGCTATTTCTGTGTCTGCAGCCCCTCTTAAAATAGGCCAAAGAAGCACACTCACATACTCTTCTGTATTCATTTTCATCTAAATTTCTTGGTAAGAAGATGGAAAATGTATTTTTCTTTTTCCATTTTTTTCCATTTCTTATATATTTTCTTTTATCCCGTTTTCCTCCTGACCGTCCTCTGTCCTTTCTTTAGTCTAGCCTCTGTTCCTTCTATGCTCCCTGTGCCCCTCTTTGCTTGCTTTAAAGATTTAAGAAAGATTTCTAATGTGTATGAAGCAATTAAAATACTATATAACTTCTATAGTTTGCTCACCAACAAATTTAGTTTCCGAAGTTATTCAGTAGGGTTACAGGCTTTGTTGTGAGTTGACAGTAGCAGATAAGGTCCTTTTCAAGAGAAGTTCTTCTCTGAAATCTCAAGTATACCTGAGAAGGGACACAAAGAGAAGGGCTTCGAGGGGTTTGGGAAGAAAGCCTGACCTGCTGAAGGAGGAAGTCTGGAGGGCCCAAGGAACATTGATGACACAGCAAGCCTCACCCCAAAGGAGGGGGAAGAATGTGGTATGAGGTAACCTAGGTAACCAGTGACCAATAGAAAAGGGCAATAATGCCTGGAGGCACAGAGGCCAATGAAAAAGTTGCCACCGTGAGCGGCGCCTGTGGTTCAAAGCAGTAGGGCCACCGGCCCATATACCGGTAGTGGTGGGTTCAAACCTGGCCCTGGCCAAAAAAGAAAGAGTTGCCACCAGTTTAAAACGGAGAGGAAGAGGATATTTATTTATACCTCCACACCGCCCTTGTGTGCCTCTCTCTCACCTCTTCTCATCTGCCAGGGGGACCCCCTTCCAACTCTCTTTGGAAGTGCTCTCTTTGT
Source organism: Perodicticus potto (assembly GCA_963574655.1). Lineage (NCBI taxonomy): Eukaryota > Metazoa > Chordata > Mammalia > Primates > Lorisidae > Perodicticus > Perodicticus potto. Next base: position 9,068 of record CAUYRH010025216.1, on the reverse strand, counting down.
ACTTAAATAAAAATTATCTTTGTTAAAACGGAAGCATTTACTTTTGCTTTCTATTCATGCTACCTGTGCTGCTCCAGGTTTACTTTCAGTTTTCCATCCACTTTTGCTTTCAATTCCTGCCACGCCTCGGTGGTTGAATTTATTTTCTAGTTGAGGCAAATAATCAAACCAAGTCAACTGGGTTCCTGGAACCAGGTCTCCAGACCCCCAACAATGCCAAGTTTCCAGGTTTAACTTCATGCCTGGTTTGGAAGGAGGATGAGAAAAGTCTGCCTGTAGTTCCATGATACCATCACCGGGGTTGCCTGGGTCCTCTGTGTTATTTGGTCATATTTCCTAGGATCGCAGATGATACTCCGAGGGACACGAGTCTACCCCTTACTAACTTATAGAAAGCAAAACTGATGAACTTCTAAAAACGGTTTTTGTATTGTTTTAAAGTTAAAGGGAAGGACCTTGGGGTAAACAAGTTTGTATCTTTTTCAAAGTTTTGGCTCATTTGAAAGTTTAAGTTTTCCTTTCTGCTATGCCTTATGATTGTGTGCACAGTGAAGTTTTTAAACAAGTTATAACACCTCACAGAGGTCTTTAATGACACTTTTAATAAAATGACCATCTTTTTTTAATAGAAATATTAGTTGGAATATTTCTCAAGTGGAAAACATAATTTGTTTACTTCTGAGCTACAGCTCTGTAAGGGAGAAGAGATTTGACCCACACTGAACATAAACATACATCCACCAGACCGTACTCATACTCCATGGAGGGGTAATTATATGAAGTCCATTTGGTATTACTTAAATAGGCCTGAAGATTTGGCTGCATACATGTCCTTCCATTACAGTTTCGTCAGGATTTTGGTATAGGCAGGAGATGCAAATTAAAATCAGAAAGATCTATCACCTTACCCCTGTTAGAATGGCTTTTATTAAAAAGTCACAAAATAATAGATGCTGGTGTGGATGTAGAGAGAAAGAAATACTCACTGTTGGAGGGACTGGAAATTAGTACGTGTACATCCCTGATGGAAAACTGTATAGAGATTCCTCATAGAACTAACAGTAGACCCACCATTGGATCCAACAATCCCACTACTGGGTATTTATCCAAAGGAAAAGTATTTTTAAAATGTTTTTTAAATACTGTCATTTTTATTAGACTTTTTGCTACACAAATAAGATGTGTTCACTGCAGCCAGTTTTGTTTTGTGCCATTCTCATACCTTTTGCTTTAGTAAACTGAACATTTTAGTGAGAACTACTGTGCTTCCTTACAGGTGTATCTGCTCATTAGTCAGTTTTAAAAGTATTTATTCAGATTAATATGAGAGTACACACAATGCGTTTTACATTGTATGCATTTTTTCTTTTCTTCTTCTTCTTCTTTTTTTTTTTTTTTGGTAAGGTAAAGTGCAAGTTGTAGATATGGTTTAAACCCAGACATTGTGCCATATACCATTCATTGTTCCCTTTGGGTGAGAACTTTCTGAACTCTCTCCTGAGAAGTCATGTTATCAAAAGGACACCTGTGCTTGAATGTTTATTGTAGCAAAATTCATAGTTGCAAAAGATGTGAAATCAACCTAAGTGCTCATCAACTCACGAGTGGATTAACAAAATGCAGTATATGTATTCCCTGGAGTACAACTGGGGTCTGTGCAGGGTTCCTGATCCCTCCTCCATGGCCAGGCCTTGGGCCTCAGTTCTCACAACCCTTAGCACCACCCCATCCTCTAATCATAGTGCTCAGTGAAGGCTGTTCTTGGCCCACTCCCACCCAGTCCCTGACCCTCCCATACCAGAACCCCTGTGCCCGTGGACCTAGATGGGAGGATGCAGATGCCCCAGGAGGCCTGCTGGGGTCTTCCACCCCTGAGCCTTAACTCATTTATAATGCACATCCCTATTTTTATCTCAAAACTCTGGGCAAAAATGTGCACACTATACATAGCAAAATGTGATATGTTATGCATTATATAATGTGGACTTCTCGCTAGGAAATCCTATAGGATATATGTACTACGCTGCTTATAGAATAATGGTCTTTCTTTAAACAACTGACTTAATTCTACACTATAGACTCTTAACTTGGGCTATTGATTTTATTTTCTTCTGTCAGTAGTAGAAAACTTAGCACTAATATTTATCTTCCTTGTCCAACCCATTCCTGCCTCTATCTTGGTTTTCTGCATTTGTTTATTCTTAATCTCACTTTCCTTACTTCTTATAAATGCATTTTACTTTGTGGATTTATGCAGCTAAGATAGTCTTCATAAATCTTATTCAGGCATAATATTATATTAACATATAATATACCTACAAAAGTCAATAAGTAAATATATTATTACTATTACATATCATGTGTTCAATCTTAACATGCTTCTAAGTTGATATTCTGTTGTTGTACAATGTATAGTCACATCTGGAAATAGCAGGCCTCACTTTTCCATCACAATTGATAATCTACTACCCAGATTGGGCAAAATCTATGAACGGAATGCCTACCAAATTTAATTATGAGAAACGTCTTTAAAAGTAATGAGCATACTATATAAGACACTAACATTGGATTCAAACATTTTTAATTCCAACCTGAATTTCCCTTCTCAGTTTCTGTCTCTTTTCAGATCCCAGGTATGTGAGTGTGAGAATTTAGATAGAAATCTACATAATTATTTATCTCGATATATTCTTTCTTCAAAATTAAATATTTGTGTTTTTTAATGTTCTCAATGACTATATAAAAACATAGGAGATTCCATAGCTTTTTGGACAGAGATGATTTTCATTAAATTGATCAAATAAATACTTTGTTGAAGAGTTAATTCAGTAAAATTACAAATTTGAAGTATTCTGGTTTGGTTGTTCTTTTCCCACCACGTTGGCCTATAGTTTCATTCAATTGACTGAACTCACAGTTGTTTGTGTCAGATTGACAACCTAATGTACTCACCAGTAAGTTGAAATTATCTTTTTTATTGTACTTCTGTCTCCTTGCCTGCTGTGAACATGTGTAATTGCAGTTATGCATATACATGTATATATATCACAGTGGTTAAACGAATCAACACACTTTGTGTACTAGGCAAATTAAATCTAAGCCAAATGCACCCTATTTCAGGGCCTAGAATAACAGCATGGTCCAGGAATAAATACAGAACTTTACACAAGTACACAAAGTTGTAATCATAATATCACAGAATACGCCTGAGTGATTGTGTAGGCCCAAGTTCTCACTTTCCAAGTAAGAAATATTAATAATTTTCTCTGCTTTTCAGTGACATTAAAATCAATAACTAGACAATTCCACAGCTGAAGCCCTATCAAATTCCAGATACTGTACATAAGGTGGAAAATATAGAGGTACAATATACACAGTGTTTAGGGATTTGCATTGTAGCATGGGAGACAGTAAACTGAGGATCTTAGCAAAAGTGGGATAAATGCTAAAACCTGGGGAAATGTAAAAGTCATTGAAATAGGACAAAGAAACACACAAAGGTGCACCTATGTCATTATCAGAAAAGCTTTATCTCAAATGCAATGACGTGGATGAGTAAAAACGAATGTTCAATAGCAGGAAGGCCTTGGTCAAATCAGAAGCATGAGAGAGCACCACACCTTGGAGACTTGGTGGTAGATCTGCGTATCTGGTACAAAGGGCCACCTGATTACTAGCGGGAGGGCAGGAGGAGGATCTTTTGATTGTGTGACTTTGGGCAAGTTACCTAGAACAGTGATTTTTCAGCTGGTGTGCTATAAGGGAATCTTACATGTGCCACAAACATTTTTAAAGATCGTTAATTAAATTATTTTTAAAAGAAGTTCAAAGCACAGTAAGTATATTCTTTTTTAGATTTTTTTTTTTTTTTTGGTTAACATAATTTAACTGAGTCATGGAAATTTAATTATAGGTTCAAGCGTGCCGTGAGATGAAAAAAAAAGGTTGAAAAACACTGACTTAGAGAGACTCTGAGCCTTGACTTCCTTAAGTTTGTGATAGTTCTTAATGCCTACCTTGTGGTATTATCTCCACAGCAGAGAGAGAAGCTGAAAGACAGGGACAGTGCGGGAAAAACCTTGTCTAACCAGATGAAGTCAAAACTTAGGCTAAATGCAAGTAGAAGTAACTAGTGTCTTTCAAGCACAGTAATGTTAGCTTTCAAAAAAAATTCAGTTTGAAGATAGATTTAGGAGAGGATATGGATAAGGCTGATGCCATGGCAGATATCAACCTTCCAATAATAGGAACCTCTTTTGGGTAATGGAAGTAGGCATTATTTCCTACTAGAGGCATATTTGAGGGATATTTAGGGTGGGATCAACAGACATGGGTAACTAAACACGTGAGGCAAAGAAAAGGGATGAGTTAAGAAGAACACATTGACTCATTGACTTGGGGGACTGGGTAGACAGCAGTTCGGTTAACCAAGACAAAGAGGACATTAGGAGCCGTAGTTTAGAAGGAAAAGGGCAGTTGAGCCTGAAGCACCCGGCTATGTGTGAAAGGTATTTTATTAGTAAGATTTGGAGCTTAAGGGCCTAGTGCAGTAGCTCACGCCAGTATTCCTAGCACTCTGGGAGGCTGAGGCGGGAAGATTGCTTGAGCTCAGGAGTTCAAGACCAGCTTGTGTAAGGAAGACCTCATTTCTACTAACAATAGAAAACTTAGCCAGGCCTTCTGGCAGATGCCTATAGTTCCAGCTATTCAAGAGCCTAAGGCAGAAGGGTCACCTGAGCCCAGGAGTTTGAGATTGCTATGAGTTAGGCTGATGCCAGGCCAAGGTACTCTAGCCTGGGGCAACAGAGTGAGACTATCTCAAAAAAAAAAAAAAGATTTTAGGGGGCTGTAAGATGTTAGTTTCATCTCATGGTAAATAAAATAAAATAATAAAATGAAATAAAATAAAATAAAAGTCAAAATATGACAAACATCAGGCAGGTTGAAATTTTTGAAATTTTTCAAAAATACATCTGATAAAGGAGTAATATAAATTTTATATATACATCTGATAAAGGAATAACATAAATTTGTTGAAAATACACCTGATAAAGGAATAAACATACAGAATCTATAAAAAATTCAAATCAACAAGGAAATAACAAATAGCCTCATTAAAAAGTAGGCAAAAGACATGAACAGAAATTTTTCTAAAGAAAACAGACAAATGACTGACAGACATATAAAACAATGCTCGCTCACCACTAATCATGGAAATTCAAATGAAAACCACCCTGAGATACCATCTTACCCTATCAGAATGGGTATTACTAAAAAGTCAAAAACAATAGGTACTGGTATGGATGCAGAAAGAAAGGAACACTTATGTGCTGTTGGTGGAACTTCAAATTAGTGCAGCCTTTATCAAAAACATATTGAGATTTCTTAAAGAACTAAAAGACCTTCCATTCAATCCAGCAATCCCATTACTGGGTATCTACACAAAGGAAAAGATCTCATTTTATCAAAAAGACACCTGTACTCTAATGAGTATTGCAGCACTCTAATGTCTATTCACAATTGCAAAGATGTGGAATCAAGCTAAAAGCCCATCAATTTATGAGTGGATAAGAAAATGTTATATATATATATATATATACATTTGTGTGTGTATATGTATACATACACACACACACACACACATTCATACCATGGAGTATTTCTCAGCCATTAAAAAAATGCATTAATGTCTCTGCAGCAAATTGGAGGAAACTGGAGATCATTATGCAAAGAGAAGTCTCTCAAGAGTGGAAAAAAGAAATCACATGTGCTCACTATTAAATGGGAAGGAGTCAATGGGCACAAAGAGATGTAAAAGGCATTGTAAATTAAGAGGAGGAGTGCGGGCAAAACCCACCTAACATGTACAATGACTACTATTCGGGTTATGGGCACATTAATAACCATGACTTCAGCATTATAAAAATTATTCCTGTTACAAAGAAAAGATGCTATGGTATTTCAAAAAAATAAGATTAAAGAGAGTCTATCAAGGAAGGGGTTCTTGTCAGTGTCCAATACTGAAGAAAGGTCCCAAAAGGATTTGAAATACATGGTGTGTGTGAAGGTTACTGACAGTATTTCTAGAGCAATTTCAGTGAAGTAGTAGAAGCAGAATCAATCTACAAGATAACAGGAAAAAGAATAATGAATATTTGTGGTTTTTTGTGCCTTAGAAGAGCCCTTCATTGAATGGTAAGCACAGTTCCTCAACTTTATAATTCCAGTATTTTCAAAATACAATGGGAAAATTCTCATATATCTTATCCACATTGTTCAAGACTTACCCACATAAAAGCCTCATTCCTTTTAATTTGTTTTGGAGACATTTAATAAAAAATTGTAATGCAGCTCCTTACCTCCACATTTATTGTGGTAATTAAAAAGGGGCAATCTGTGATATTTCAAAATTAAAAGTAAATTTTATATTTCACAGAAAATTGGAAGGCAGTATCATTTGGCAAAATTACAATGAGAATAATTCTTTTGATCATCCTATTTTAGGCTATATTACACTTCAAGATACTACAATTATAACTTCAATCATTTTTTTAAATAGGCTGATCAATTACAGAAAGGTGAGCAATAGTCTTTTAAAAATACACAGAGAAAACAAATAAGCTACTATAAATGGAAAGTCTTTGTACTTATATAAAATCTAGTTAGCTCATTCCTGCCCAGTGTCTGGGATATAAAAATTCTGAATGGCTTTTAATCCATCATATTCAGAAGAATCGAGGGAGAGTGGTGAGGAAGGGGAATCAATCACATTTAGACCAGATTTATACTTACTGATCAACAGATAGGATCTGGAAGAAGCAAACTGCTTCTTAGACTTGCATTTGCTGCAGGGTAGACATTAAGCAAGCTTCTTGGTTTACTAATGAGAATTGGTCTTAATCCCATCCTTCTAGGTAGAATCCATCTATTGCTTTATCTCCGTGCATTTCCTGGAAGATTTATTTGATCTGGCAGTAGTGGTGTTCCCCTTCAAGAGAAGAGCCCAGATCTGTATGCCAGAGACATGAGTGTATAATTTTGAGCAAATCACCTAATGACTCTGGGCCTTCATTCCTTATTTATAAATTACAGATGATTTTTTTTTCTTTTTTTTAGAGACAGAGTCTCACTTTGTCACCCTTGGTTGAGTGCCATGCCATGCCTCCAGCTCTTGGGCTTAGGCGATTCTCTTGCCTCAGCCTCCTGAGTAGCTGGGACTACAGGCACGCACCACAACGCCTGGCTATTTTTTTGTTGTTGAAGTTTGGCCGGGGCCAGGTTCAAACCCACCACTCTTGGTATATGGGACTGGCACCCTACTCACTGAGCCACAGGTGCTGCCCTAACAGATAATTTTGAATGTCTACCTTGCAGCACTATTGTTGAGATTCAAAATAATGAGTGTGTTATCCAACACAAAAGCCACATAAAAAAAGGCTCAACAAATGGTTCTTAATGGTTATCTCCTCAGGAAAAGTATTCAAATTCTTTGTGTTGGAGAAAACTCAGGATGTATTAAGTCCCAGAAAATTTTCTGATGGTAAATTACTGCCCCATAATGTGATTGCAGAGTTCCAAAGCCTACAGAGTAGGTCATAGGACTGCTCAAATAACATATCCCTAGACTAAATGTTTGACTATGAAGTTATGTAAGTTAGAGATGCTATAAATATTTCTATCAACTGATTTACATAAAGTTTCATGCTAGATTTTTTTGGTTAATACCTAAATCTTAAAAATTTGGGGTTATTGAGTATGAAATGTCTGATTTCCTTAAGTACTAAGTTTGACACAATAGTTGATATCTCTGATATTTCACTCTGACTCTTGTTTCACTCTGATGAGAAGGTACATTCTCATCTTTTCAAATGAACATTTTTCCTTGCAGTTATCTTTCAGATATTTTTAGAGAAATTTTTGTGAAATCAGTGATAAATCAAAAATTCATGTTATATTTTAACATAAGTTTCATTGTGGAACCAAGGCAGTGCAGACAGCTAATATCAGTGAAGTGTTTGTGGCTAATGAACACAGTACATTTTTTATGTGACAGTATAGCGATGGTTTGCGAATTTAGGGTCTGGTGATTTTAATTATGAAAATGAACCACATGGGTGACCTGAGATCAAGGTGTATAATAATGAGCTGAAAGCTGTAGTGGAAGCGAATCCATCTCAACTTATGCATGAATTAATAGCAAGGTTTCACATCACTATTCCAACAATACTGGAGCATTCGAAATAATTTGGCAAGGTAAAAAAGCAGCATAGATGGGTCCCACATTAATTAAACGAGACTCAGAAGGGAAATTATCTCAAAGTTTGCCTTTCTTCACTCTCACTACGTAAAGGTAGACCACTTTTATGCCATATTGTTAGGTGTGATGAAAAATTAATTCTTTTTGACAATTTTAAGCATCAACACAATGGTTACATAAAGATGAAGTGCCAAAACACAGCCAAAAAGCATATATTCATCCAAAACAGCTAATGGTGTTTGTTTGATGGTCCAATGCTGGTATTATCCACTACAGTTTACCAGTGTAAAACCTGGTCAATTAATAGCAGTGGAAATCCACTTCAATCCAATGGATGATGAGGACGCTCATGCTTAAACAGCTGAGAGTAGTCAATAAAGACAGGCCAATCCTCTCGCAAGACAATGTTTGACCCCAGGTACAAACAACACTGCTTGAACTGCATAGGCTGAGCTTAGAAACACTCTGTCATCCCCCATATTCATCAGACCTTGGAACAACTAATTACCACTTCTTCCAGGTTTTAGACCACTTCTTGTAAGGAAAAACATTAATTCTCAATAAGCTATGGAAAACACCTGTCATAATTTCATCACCACTCATTCTTCAGGCTTCTTCAATTGTGGCATACACAAGCTACCATTAAAATGGTAAAACTTATTAATCCATTCGTGGGTCGATGGGCACACATATATACCATGCAATATTATGTAGCCTTAAAGAAAGATGGAGACTTTACCTCTTTCATGTTTACATGGATGGAGCTGGAACATATTCTTCTTAGCAAAGGATCTCAAGAATGGAAGAAAAA